>JANHZU010010622.1:51844-67391 GCA_032468055.1 Acrochordus granulatus | reverse complement strand
AAGGTGGTCTGGTACTCCCATCTCTTTTAGAATTTGCCACATTTGGTTGTGATCCACACAGTCAAAGGCTTTAGTGTTTTTCTGGAATTCCCTCGCTACGTATAGTGAAGTGCTACGTATAGTGAAATGCTACGCGAAGTCAAATTACACGTACGTTTTTAAGAATCCTAGGGTTATTATGCAATCGCTAGCAATTGTGCACTCCTAAGAAGACTGGTGGTTTTTAAACACGTGTTTATGCTGCTACGCAGCCTCCGACCGCACGCCGTGCGCTTCCCTTCGAGTCCGCGACTCGGAGTTTCGCACACCAACCTCCTCCGCGCCTCACCCCATTGCACGAGGTGCCGCGGGGCGTTCGCGCCAGGCGCTTCCAGAGGAGGAGTTTTCCCTACGCCTGTCCCCGGCCATAGAAAAGCTGAGGAAGTCAGAAGAGCCGCGAAGAATTAGCAGGCGGAAAGCTACGCTGGATCCAGCACGAGCCTCGCCTCGCCTCCCTCCCACTCACCATGGCAGCAGCTTCGGCGGCCCACGATGCTCCCCAGAAGTCCGACGCCCAACCGGAAGCGTATCTTGAACGCAAGCTAACCCGGAAGTTTTTGACAAAAGCGAGCTCTGCCGTCGGGGATCCCTTGACAGCAACTTCCGGCTGTCCGTGGTGGCGCGCGCGCGCTTCCGTGGACAGGCGAAAGCGCGGGACGTGTCTAGACGTGCACGTAAGAGCCCTCGCGTGCTTTTCGGTTTCATGGCATCGTCCCTCTTCCTCGCCCTGGCGGAGCGCTTCATGTCTTTTCCACGCAGGACCCCTGCTTGGTTTTCGGCCGGTTTCTTGAATGCTACCTCACGCCTAACAGCGAGCCCTGCCGGGGACTGCGAGACGCACCGGAGCTAAAGCTCACACTTGGGGGAATTGGCGGGCTCCGGGGAACTCAAATCTACAAAAATACCCGCCCCCTGAAAAAGGAACTAGGAGAAAAATTGAGTGAAAGGAAAAGTGGGGAAAACCTTTGCTTGTTGAAAACCTGTGGCTGGATTATCTTTGTTTCCATAGCCCATTTACTCTCTTCCTAAATACAGTAAACACATTTTACTGTATTTTATAGACTTACTTTTTTACTTGTATTGCTTTTGTGTTTTAATTGTGTGACTCGGAGATACTTTCATGTGTCAATGCACTGTGACTGTTTTAGTACTTCTGTTGGACAATTGAAGCTGTACGAGCAAGTACAAGTTTTGAGTTCCCAAGAATTCTTTATCAACAATTCTGATTAAAAAGTCAGCTTCTGATCTTTGATCCTTGAAATACAGAGATAATGCTGTAGTTACTGGATTAGTAGAAAGTACCTTTAGGCATAGTTCGGCGATAACGGGATCTAGGCTTTTTACCTGACAGGATATAAAGCTGGGGATTCTGCAGCCATCGGAGCTGCACTGTTCCTTTCCTAGGTCCCTGGTCCTTGTTCCCAAGCTAACATTGGTGCGCCCCTCAGCCCTAAAATAATTGTCATGTTTTAGGGTGGGATTTGAGGAATGCTTAGTTCACGGCCACCATGAGCTGATCCAGGTAATCTTTGTCTTCCCCCACAGAGAGGCTGATGAAAGGAGAGGTGACCATCGAAATGAGTTCTGCCACCTGTGGCTTAGATTTGTCCCTTTCAGGCTCCCTCAGATACCTGGCTGTGTGCACTCTGGATCTGAGGGCTAATGCCAGCCAGTAGGAGGCCGTGGCATGTCCCTATCTCAAGATGCCATCAGTGCACTCAGTCTCTTTTGAACAATTATTATCCTATCTCCTAATCTATCTATCGATCCATCTACCTACCTACCTACCGACCTATCACATTTCTATGCCGCCAATTTCCGAAGACTCTTGCTGAGGCAAGTGATGGGCGCTCACCCCGTCATGCGGAGCTTGCAGATCGAACCTGCCAGAGTGCCGGCCATTTCTGGACGACATATCTGGTGGCACTAATCCACTAATCCACTGCTGAAAAAGTAGTACAGCATCAGTTATCAGTGATCTAGAATAAGCAAATTATCACAACCCCAGTCAGTCTACATTCAGAGCCTGACATGAAAAATACAGTAGTTTTGCTCTTTATTGATTTTCCAGCAGATGTGTTTTGGAGTTGGGCAGAGGAGAGATATCCAGCTGGGATAATGTAGCACTCTTATTACTTATACATACCTTGCACCCCAGGCTGAGTTGGAGATACTATGGAATTGAGCTCTTTTAAGATTTCAGGATTCTGGAACAGAACATGATGAAATTGAACTCTTTAAGATTTCTTTGTTGTTCAGAAGTTATGTCGGTCTTGGTTATAATTCTAGATGGAATGACACTCCCTCTGAAAGACCAGACCTGTAATTTGGACTCATGGCTGTGCAACAGGGGCAGGTAACAATTAGTTGTATATAGATTCACTCCCAAGTAATTGCAGGATTACTGTCTCCCAAGTTGAGTCAACTTGCTCCACACCAAAAATTCTTACTTTCAAGTGGTTAAGATGCCCATAAGCAAGGTTTTTTGTGGTAGTCCCTAATTTACAGAATAGCAGTCTCCAAGGCCAGATTAGCACCTATTCTGACGACTTTCTGAAAACTGGTGAAAATTGAGTTCTGTAATTTGGAGCAGGTACCAATGTGTGTTATATTGTACAGTATTTGGGTTTACATTTGTGAATGTATTGAGAAAGGTTTCCAATAGAAGCTCTTTATGTACATCCTCCTTACAATTGTGCCACGTTCAATGACATAACGATGTGTGGGAAATCTTTACAATTATCCAGTTATGCAGTTACCATGATATATATAGTACATAATCTGAATTTAATTGTAACATTATTAATCAAGATGCATTATATTAGAAAAACTGTTTAGTTTTAGACTTAGTAACTGGTGATATCTTACAGCTGCAATTACTTTAGCCAAATGTTGACCATTCCTGCACGTTTTCTCTTTACAAAGCTGTTGTTTGTACACTACCCATCTCAGTGACTTGTATTTCTGGACTGCTTCAGATCATATCACAAACCAGATTTTGGAGGTTTTTTAAGTTGGACATTCCAAAAATTTCAGATTTCTTAGGCTTCAGCTATTCAAGTTTTGCTTTGGATGTGTTGCAATCACCAAGTCATGCAAGATTCAGATCATGGGTTTCCTAACATTCTCCTGTAGAATTGCTGATGCAATGTACAATCTATTGCTCTCATGTAAAGCAGTCTTGATAGAGGCTGCAAAGCAGCCCAAACCTGTTATTCCCAATTGAAGTGCCTCAAAGCTGGGATATATTTTTTGTATATCACAACACAAGAACAGTGTTTCATTTTTTCCAAACACACCATTTCTCATTAGCGATGCAAAGTTCTATTTTTATCTATCCTTAGAGTAGGTTTCCAACAGTCTGCTTCATCATCCAGGTTGTCTTTGGTAAATTTGAGTTGTTTGATAGTATGCTGTTTGGAGAGCAGTGACTTCCTCTAATATTCTCCAAGTGAATATCCAAATATCAAAATCCTTTGCCATTATTCTAGTTATTTGTGAACTTCCACAGCAGGGCATATCTTACTGGGAAAGTTTTGTTGGACATTATTAGAGAAGTACCAATGGTATTGCATTTTCTTGACATTTACTTTCTGTGACTGAGAATTGATGGAAGCCAAAATCTTTGGCAATGACTCTGTAGCCTTTTCCATCCTAATGAGCTGGAGATTTCTTTTTTTATCAGGGCATAATGCACTTTCACAGATCTGCAATCTG
Source organism: Acrochordus granulatus (assembly GCA_032468055.1). Taxonomy (NCBI): domain Eukaryota; kingdom Metazoa; phylum Chordata; class Lepidosauria; order Squamata; family Acrochordidae; genus Acrochordus; species Acrochordus granulatus. The sequence continues at coordinate 63,635 of JANHZU010010622.1, read as the reverse complement.
AGGAAAACAGACTCCGATGATGGCAACCAATGTGTTATATTACCATAATCATCTGACTGAACATAAACCCTAAGAAAACTGTTTGTCCCAAGGCTTCGTAGACTCTTTTCCCAACTTTGATAGCTCAAAGTGTTCAGTGTTTGTTGTGTTGTTAATCACAACATAATTTCTATGCTTATTAATATAGCACAGATCAAGTTCTGATATGAGGAGGTTACAGCACTGCTGGATTAATTCCAAAAGATTGATGAACCTATTAAAACAATATATAAATCATAAAAATTATTTACATAGTCTATCTGTACTTTTGGTTATATACTGTATGCAGTTTTACTTTTTTGTGACTGTGATAGCTTCAGTTTAAGCCAGTTAGATACTGAAAAGCAGAGGAACAATGGAAAGGTACTTTCTATATGTCCTCCTCCACATTCTTATCCTTTCTATGGTCTCAATAGTCTTTTTCCCTCAATTCCACCACTGGTAAACTGCAAGCTTTAATGTTCCTAACGTAACTTGTCTCAACATTCTGAACTGTAGTTTACTGGATAGATCAGGAGTGAATAGTTATATCACAATTATCACCTAAGAGGAAAAAAAATGCAAATATTGCTACTGAAGTGATGTATTTAACAAACTTTGCAGTTTAAATGATACAGGAATTAACTTTGTATAATACATTTGTGATACAGTAGTCAATTGTTTAGCTTTTATTCTTCATTTACCTCCATATTATCACGTACCTGAAAAATAAACTCCAAACAAAAAAACTTCAGCCAAACTCCCCTTCCTCCTCCAGCTTTATTGATAGTTTAAAATTACATTTCTATATTCTAGGACTTCAGTTGCTTTTACCATCTGACTTTAAAAACTGATTACAAGCAAATGAAACTCAACAATTGTCTAAGTGATATAGTATACAAAAATAACATCTTGATTTCTGTGAAAATGCAGTTCTTTTCAAGTCCTGAATAGCTCCAAATTGTGTATACTTAAAGCACTGATGTTCTGGGTTTGATTTAGTTTGAAATATTTAATGTTTCCCATTCCCTTGCTACCTCGCATTAGACATTCATTTATTGTATTACGGTTACTTCAATTTCTCCCTCACTCTTGTGGCCATTAACAGGCATGTGCATTGTTTGTTTATCCCACTTAGCTATATGCTTTAGATAAGGCCTGATATAAATACTTGGTGTCATAACAGTTATTGAGGTCAGACAATCCAAGGCCATTATTGTAATAGAATTAATTACTGTGGAAGTTCAGACACTTCCAGCTTATTTCCTCCTGCATGCGATCACTTCCATGGAACCCAGGGAGGCTTTGCTGGTCTGACTTAACTCTTTCCACTCATCCATCCCTATTCACCAGTGGCACGGAAAGGGGGTTCTTTAACAAAGCATTATACATAACACCTCTACCAAACTAAACATAAACATTTTTGTAGTTAAATGCAGAAAGTCGATTTTTCCACCCCTTTCCTCCTTTAACACGGCAAGTAAAGCTCACTGGCCTGGGAGTAGCCTCTATCTGCCAACCTATGGCCAGTGAAGAGGATTCAGAGAAAAATAATACAACCATCAATCAGAAAAAGGAGGGGCGACAAAGGAAAACAGTTAAGCTGTAGCCTCAATTGTGCATTCCCGTGCAAGGTGTCCTGACTCCCCACAACGATAGCAGTTGACTTCACTAGTCTTGCTGCAGTTGATGGCTACATGGCCAGTTTCACCACACCTGAAATCAGATAAAACCAACATTAACCCCATAAAAACTACATCTTAGAAACCTCATGCAGCATTTACAATATTGCAGTTCTGTGAATTTAAACGTACTGCTAGTCAAGAGAATAAATGTACTATAAATCTAACGTATTAACATACTGAACATTAAAGTACAACACAACAATTTTAACATTCTGAATAAAGGTTACACTAAAGAATCTAAATTAAATTCATAAGGGGCCTGCAGAAAAAAGCAACTGGGAACTCTTGCACACTGGTGTGTTAATCAGTCCTTTCATTTTAAAAATTTAGTACAAGATTAATGCCAGTCTTTGTATTAAAATTAATTTTTACCTATAGCATTTGACTTTGGTGCAGTCCTTCTGGATGTGTCCAAATTCCCCACAAGAATAACACTTCTGCTCATCTGCATGATCACAGTCACGAGCCAAGTGGCCAGGCTTGCCACAGTTGTAGCAGCACTGCTCTCGTTCTCTCTTAGGTTCCTTGCAGTCCTTCGCAATATGGCCACCTCTACCGCAATTATAGCAGGCTTCCACAATAAGAAAAAGAATATAAACAAGACTATAAAACCTTGATAGCATTGTGGGACATGTACTTAACACAAAGTTTAGTCATTTGAATGCATCTATTATCCATTGTTTATCAATACTTACCATCCTCCTGAAGATCACAGTCCTTGGCAAGATGACCAGACTCACCACAGCGATAACAGATGTCTGGAAGTGATGATGACATAAACTGGAAGCCTGTTTAGGAAGACAAACAATATTAATATTCCAACTAATGCAGATATATATATCAACTGAAATGCATATAAGCCTACAATTCTACTTTACTGCTACTCTGTCCTGCATACAGAGAAAAGAAAATAAATAGGGTAGGATGTATGTATTTTAAACCCATGAAAAAAAATTTAGAAGGGAAGATACCTCTGCCACGGCTTCGCATTCCACGGCCACGACCAATTCCGGTGGGACATTCTCGGGCCCAATGGCCAGTACGCCCACACTTAAAACACTCGTTACTGCTCATTGCTCCAATTGGGTTGTCTAAGCATGAGAAAAACATTGATTAGAACAATTTACTTAAGCATTTGGAAAACGTTTACCAGTTATCTTTAATACCTGGACTATGAGATAAATTAACCCTATATTTATGACAATATATAAGATATCAGACTCTGCTTAAAGACAGCTACTGATTAAACAAAGAGACAATTGCAATTGTTTTTCAGTCATTTAAAACTATGTCAAAACTGAGTTCTAAAGTTTCAACTAAATTCTCAGAATTTTCCTGTTTCTAAAATTAGTTATCCTTCTCAAATTACATAACTAAATATTCTACATATAGTATTAATGGTGTTTTAATCCAAAAGCAACTTCCAAAAAGGAAACCAAGAGCATAGAATATACATACAAGTATATATCAGATATCCTGGCATATGCAGTTCCAACACTTATATCTCTCCCCAAGATCTGAAGGACTCCACTCTGCTGTTTTTTAGAACAGTCATGAAGATCTGGTTCATCATCCAAGCCTGAGGGAAAATGAGACCTCTTGCTTCATTCCATCTGGTCTCTTGTGCTTGCCATCTTCACCTTTTATATTAATTGATTCAGGCAGCATACAAATGTAATAAATAATTAGCAGCAGTAAGCTCTCCTGAAGCAAAAACGCAACCTGAGAACTATATGGCAACCCCCAATCCAAAGCACATAAAAACCCACTCCTCTAGCTATATGCTTTTTGCTCCACGTTATAAACAACATTCTTTGGGGTTAATCTTCATGTTTATTAAAAGGACTAGATACATGCCTCAGCTATTCACCCCCCCCCCCGTTTCTTTATGTACCAATTTCAAAGCACATGGATAAGATATATATCAAAGCTTCTGCTTATGCTGGGTAACACAACTAGTCTTTTTGGTTAACACAGTCCAATACAAAACTGAGACATACGTGCAACTATTGATGATCAAATCAAAATCATTTGTGAAAATGTATCTGCTGCCAGAAGTAGAAAAAATGTGTACAAAAATAATTGTACTGAAAAAAAGCAAAACTTGAAACTCAATTCACACCAACACTAAATAGATTTTCTAGACAAGAGCCATCTGATATATGGGCCATCTCTATTCTCACAAGATTATGTCAGTAAAAACATAAAGGTAAATGTTTGCCTTGCCAGTTGTGGATGATTCTAGGGAGTGGCACAGTTGAAGGAGCCATTGTTTGTCTGAAGATATTTCCGTGGTCATGTGGCAAGCATGACTACACTCCAAGGCACACAGTACCCTCTTACCTTTCCCACCAAATCAAATTAAACCAAAAACTTAAATTCTTACAATTGTGGATTAAGAATGCTTGTTTAATCATGTTTAAAGGTCATGTCTAAAGTTTCTGAAATAGACAGAGGTGTCAGTTTAACATAGTGCTGTACTACGATTTAAAGTAAATCAGACAGCAAGGACATGGAGAGATAAAACAGGTGGAGGCCTACTTAAAATAAATACAAGGAATGTGGGAGTCTACATTCGTCTCTTGAATATGGCTGGCTGCAGTCTAAGCCGTGCAATGACTTCAGCTTGACTGGGAAAAGTTCAGGTACTGTCACCTAAGCATCCTTTTTATCTTGAAAGATTACCAAAATTTTATTTTTAAAATGGAATCTAAACAAGACAGTTTGCAAGTATAACTGATCCCTCACATCCGAAAACATTCAAACTTCCATTTATAGTTGCTAAACTACTAAATTTATAATAGCAACAGCAACAAATGTTAACAGATTAGAACTTTTTACTGTAAACATGACCCTTAATGAATCAAAAAAATGAATGTATGCTTTGTATATTTCTACCATTACAAGATCTGAAATTTATTCAGATTTAAAAAGAATTACATTCTAGTTTAACTGGTTTGTCTCCTCTTAAGCCCCATATAATGGTTGATAAAACTAGCTATGTATCTTCTACCATTCACTAAATGATTAGGCACACATATTTGCAAACTTTCATGCTGTTCAAAAGTCTTTTGAGACTTTTTTTTGAGGTTTTTATTTTACTTTCTTTAGAATCCTTTATAAGCAACCCTCACCCAACTCCCATTTTTAGAGAAGTTCCAGTTACAAGTGATTATTTAGAATGAAAGTAATGTAAAATTCTTTAGTCAGGTGAAAAAAATTGTCAAAAGAATGTTATCCATTTGACAACTATCTAGAATATAGTACAATTAAGGTTATTAGTTTTGTTTAAACCAGCCTCCCCAAATAAATTATCTGTTCTTTATTAACTTCATCTTACTTTCTTCTTTGGTTTCTTCTACTGTCATTCTTTTTACTTAATTTGGCTTTTCTCATTTTTTTACTTTTATTCTCTCAATTTAATTTCTTCCTTCAGGCTTATCATTATAACTATTTACCTGTACAGAAGGCCTAGCTAGGAAAATACATACAAAAACAATTACTTAAAGCTTCCCTCTTGTTTTGCCATGAATTCTAAGCATGAAATTAGGATAACTTAGTTTCTAAGCAAAACTTATGCTGCTTAGAAAATAAATGACATTTCAATATTGTAAATTGTTGCCAATTTATTAAGAAAAACTTTATTAGCAGTCAATATCAGACACACCCAGCCTTGCACAATACAGTAGCATTGTTTTATCTCCCCACTTTTACACAGTATCATTCTTCCAAAGACTGCCCTAATATTTTTCTTTCCTCTCAATTTCCAAAACATATTTTGCTACCTTACTGAAGAGTTGATTAGACAGCAACCAGAAACATATGTATTTGTACATACTTTCATTACTAACACTGATTAACTTTTGGGGTCTCTTAGTTATGTTGCCAATCCAAAAAGAACAATATCCGCACATTTTCACTGGCCTGAGTAGTAAGCCAGCAATCCTGCCTCTTTCTACGTCATCTACAACAGATCTCCATGTATACTTATAAAAAGAATGTTCTAGTCATTATTTCTTCAATACATCAATCAGAAATCTTCCTTATAAAATGCTGTCCTACAAACAATTATTTTCAATTCTTTTCACAGATTCTAATTCTATAGTTAGCAAAAGATATTAAATAAGCCAGCCCAGCTGAAGCCATGTAGATCTGACAAATCAGGCAGGTTTCCCAAGTAGTTTTAACATTCAACAGTCCTATTTCTAAAATGTTAACGAAAATTATGTCTGCTATCAATATAAGGGTGCACTAATTATTTTATACCACTTTATTCTAGAGCATCATGCTGCTGAGCAGGTATGTTAAGGACCTCCCTTATAAAAGGAATTTGCTTATTTTTCTGAAGGAAAAAAAGAAGCCTTGTCACAATTTTATTATGCAAACCAATATGCATTATAACTGCCACTGGAAATAATTCAATTTTTTGCACAGTTTAACTTGCTAAGCCTGTTGAACAACCTTTTGTATTGACACTCAATGTATTCAAATAATCACAGTTAACTGCACACTAAGCATTCATTGGTAGTCACTTTATAATTAAAGCAACAATTATCCTTATTATCCATCTTTTACCTCTTTCCCATACTGAAGCAGTAGCATATCACAAAGCAGTATTTTCTAGTTGATCCATTTTGAACACAATAAAAATTATTTTTTTAAAACCATCTAACTTTCGGGAAGATGCAATTTGTTAATAGAAGTGAATCAGAAGTAAATCCTATATTGACAATTTCGTTGAATTCTTAAATGTTTAATTCTCTGTTGTATACCTGTGATATATTCTAATACAAGGCCATTATGACCAGCATATAAAAACATGCCATAATCTTGTTATCAAAAGATCTGCAGTTACTGCTAAACAGCTAAACACCTGTTTTTAGGCCAACAGAAGCCTTTATCCAATATTAACTGGATGTCTCACATTCTTATGTTCACTGCCTAACCGTGGCTATCTAGCTCCCTAACTTCCAGTAGTAGTATTCCATTGTCACTTCTGCTTCAGACTTTAATCATTTATCTGGTAGTTTTTAAGCTGATCTCCATCTTGACTGATCTCAATTTGTTTCCAGTCTATTCTTTTTGAAAGCCATACCAACCCAGGGAATATAAAATACTACAAAAAGACTCTAGTTTCTCCCTGCCAGATTTTACACTTTTAAGAATAGAGAACCTGACATCCAAGCCACCCTAAAATCTCCCAAAGGCCAACTGTGGCCGGGACCTTAAAGGCGCAGCCTGAGATGTACGAACCTTCCACCAAATCGAGTTGATTTCGGGGCAAAGTCGTTTAGGATCGGGAGTATTTTAGTCTTCCTCAGTAACGTACCAAACAAATCAGCTGTAAAGAGGTCCAAGTGAACTAAAACGGCTACACACGTCAATCTCGAACCACCATGCCCTGGGAAAACGCTGCTGCTTAAGAATTAGGGAGGCGAACACGTGGAGGCCGCGGGAGGTCACATGGAGAAGGCTGCGGCGCCACCAGCGAGAGCCAGTTTCCCCGAGGCAGGCGAGCCCAAGAGAGGCGCCTCGCTTTAGGCGTTCTCCTCGGGCTCGCACGTCTTCCCACCTCGCTTTCTTTTCATCGGGTCACACGCACCGTTTGGACCGCAGGAGGCCTCTCCTCCAAGCACAAGCGGCCCACGTAAAACTTCAGATCCCCTCATCCTCGACTCGCCCACAGGCCGGGGGGGGCGAGCTCAGTGCTCCGGCGAGCCTTGCCCCGAGTGGGACTTGCCTGCTCTGTTTCTTCGGAACCCCAGGAAGCCCCGCCGCGGGAGCGACCACCCACCGCCTCAGTCCTCTCGCAAGAGACGGAACCTCGATGGGCCGCCAGTATCCCCCTTCCTTGGAAATAACCGCGGGTAAGGCTGGGATTTTTTTCCCGCGCAGCAGGCCGGAATGAGCCAGCGCCCTCCTTTCCTCAACTCACTCCGCCCACAGAGGCCCACCACCAACGAACTCGCAAGCCGCGCCGTCAGTTCGGTTACCTTTCGCGGACTTCCGTGCTCGTTGAGGGCTCGATCTGAACAGCGGCTCAGCGACGGACTTTCCCCTTTCTCAGCCCACGCGCAAGGCCCGGCTGGCCTCCCCGCCGCCCGCTACCGTTGAGTCCCTGCTGGCTGCGCCACACGCGGTTTGCACACGGCCCCACACGCCCGCCCTGCCGCTCTGCGCACGGCTCCTATCCCGACTTCGGGGCCAATGGCAACCCGCGAGTGCTTCGCGTATCCATTGACGTCAGAGGTAGGACAGGCCAATCGGCACCGTGGAAAAGGGGGTGGTGTCCGCCTACCGGAATATCCTCCAGTGGTCTTAGGCCCGAGCCGAGGGGAGGGGATGCTGCTGGAATAACGAGGACGGTGAGGGAGGGGGGGAGTGCAAATATCTTTCCCGCGCGCGGTTTGTCGCGATACTTAGCCAGCGGGCGCGCGTTGCTTGTGTGGCGGTTGCTGCTGCCCCGGTAGCGCATCTGAGAAGGCGAAAACTGCATCTGACCGCATTTGAAGGCTACTAATGCCTTCAGGGGAGGATTGCCGACGCCTCCATCAGTTGTACTTCGTGACGCTTTTCAGAATGTCCCCGTGTGTAAAACGCCATAGAGCATCTGCTCTTTGCTTTATTAGGGTCCTTCTGAAATCGGTGTACAACTGAAGGTTTTGCACGGAATTTAAATTACCCGACTCTGTGTGACTAACGTCTGAATTAATCTGGAGAGCCTGCAATGGGGAATCCTAGGTGTCCAGAAGACAAAAAGGATTTTGAAATGTGAAGCTACAGAAAAAAGCTGCGACTTGGGTTTTCCCACTACCCTTTCAGTCCCTGACAAGCCTTTGCTACTATCTAAAGTTAAAAATATTATTTCAGAGAATGATTTATTTTTAAAATAGCAACCTTCTCAAAAGCAATTACAATTACCTTGCTAAGTTTTCCGTGCAGTATTAGGAAATGAGTCATCTGAAGAACTTTTCAGGCAGTTTACAGAGATAACAAAAGTTTACTCAAAGCATAGTTAAATTTTGTATTATAAAATTACCTTAAATCTTGAAATAAAAACAATTCTAGTCCAGTTACACCAGCCCAACAAGATTGCTGTAATGCCTCGCATATTTTACATACTATAAATAGAGATGGTCTCATTTATGTAGTATGAGAAAACGTAAACAGGATTAGGAGCAAAATCATTAAAAAGTACACAGTACTTTCCTTAAAAGTAAAGTTGTAAAACTGACATTTAAAAATATATTTTGGTTAATAGTTCAATATCTTGATTTTTTTTGTTTATTATTTTAACATTTGAATACTAAAAAGGGAGAGAGGAAAAAGACCCCATAAGCTTGGAATGAGCAAAAAGGCCATCAGGATATTGTTAGCCTGCAAATTCCATTATCTTTCACCCTTGGCTATTCTGACTAGTAAATTTGTGTTTAGGATCTACAAGGCTGTTAAAATAATCCTTGTTTGAAGTAACATAGTTTGCAATTCCAGGGCTATATATATTTCTGCCCTTAAGCTTGAATGAAGCTCACATGGGCCTTCCTAAGTTAATATTAATTAAATATTAAAGTTTCATATTAATTAAAACCATATTAACGTTTAATGTGACAGAAGAATAATATTGAACTGAACCACATTTATGGGTTTGGCCCTGCCTCTTTTTAGAGTGCGGCTCATTATATATTCTAGTACTGTATATTATGAGTCCTAAACCCAAAGAAAATTATTCCTGATTTTAGCTTTACAGATCTAAATCATAACTTTGAATTGGGCTCAGAAACTAATTAGCAGCCAGAGTGGATATCTGTTATAGCTGATAAATGAGAATATCAATACAAGCAAGTAAAAAAGCAAGCAGTAGTAGTCTGCATACAGTGAAATTTTTCTATTTAAGTTCAAAGGCAAGTCCATATAAAAGTGGAATTATACTCACTAGATCAATCACTAAAATGGCACAAAAATATATCTACTTTAGCAGTCACTGAAATACAATTATCACTGAAAAAAATATTTCTCTGTGGTTAAGAGTTTCCCATTGCAGAGGTAACATTGCCAATATTAGCCATATAGCGATTACTCAAGTGTCAAAGTTACCTTTCCCTGTAAGGGTTGTATTAATATCTATAAAAGCCTTTGGCATAATAAATACTGTAATGTCAATTGCATATTTCAAGAACAATGTGTAGTTTCAACCATGCAAAAGTGTTTTGGCAGTAAGCATGCTGCAGTAGTGATACCACAGGCTACAACTATAATTCAGTGTTTCTACTGAACACTTAAAAAGTGTAAATGTGCAGTTCTCATTAATTTTATGCTATGTTGTTACATTCAATCTGGTGATTAAGCTATACTATTTTGTACTCATGTACGGCAGTACAATTGGGCTGAGAGGTGAACTTACATCTTTAAATCAGTGCTGTAGCTATTGCACTTAAACGCTTCTTTAGTTCCTGTCCCTCAAATGCTGTTTTCTATATGAAATATATTGACATCTTTATTATGAATGTGAGGCTCTGATAAAAATTTATCAGTGTGTGATCCATATATTATCAATATGCCATTTGTTTTTTGCTATACAATTTAGAAATATTATGTAATGCATATTATAAAATGTAATAATTATTACCATTTTTATTATTTTCAATATAGAAAGAATAGCTATAACAATGTTACCTGAGTGATGTTACAGCAGAAAAGATTGACTGTGGTCTACTAGATTAATTGCTAGAATTTGGAAGTGATTTTTAAGCATAAATGACAAAGTGAATAAAGCACAACAGAAGAGCATGACATCATAATGCCAAAAGACTGTGCAGAGAATCTGAAAAATTGCTTCTGGAATGTAATATTGGAATGCCTCTCAGATTGTAATTTGGAGCATAATTATAATCCATAGTTAGGAGAATGGAATAGCTGTGCTATCACATCTCTACCCAACCACTTGTTATATTGAAACATGTCTTTTTTGTGATGACCTAATTATTACATCTCACATACAAAGGTATATAATCAAACCTAATGTTACTACCATAACTTCCATCTGTCTATTTCTGGAAATTCTGAATTACAGTTACATTTTTAATTAAAGTATCTTTCCATTTTTTAAACTATCAAGAATGTTATTTGAAATGTTTTCCCTTCAGGACCAGTCTTAGTATATTATTCTTTGCAATATGTATCTCCATGAAGTCTGTTTACCCTAGTGCCAGTTATCTTGGTCTGGGGAAGAACCATTCAGAGAAGAGGCATTAGCTATAGAAGCTTTCCCAGACCCTCATGTGTCCCACTGTTTGACAGAAGAGTCCTCAAATTGAAAGAAATCAGTTGGAGAGAAGTCTTGGAAATCTACAGATTTGAAAGATTTGCCCATCCATTTAAATATATAATTCAGAGGAACTCATTGTACCAAAGAGTCTATGGCTTCTAATAACTCTGAAGCAGACATATCAGCTCATTCTGACTGTGGAGTCTGGAGAATTTTTTTGAAGAAAGACAGGAAACTGGTCTTTCAAATTTAATATACACAGATAATGTATATTCACTGGCCACTGGCAACATGATTGTGCTCACAAATTGTACAAACCTAGGCTTTACTTAATGAGTAAAAATGAGGCATGGTGGCCATGCAGTTAAGAGCTTGGCTTGCTGGCTGGAAAGTCGGCCGCCCAAGTTCAAGACCTGGCGTTGCAGTGCAGCATGGTGAGCGCCTGCTGTTCCGCCTTAGCTCCTGCCCACCTAACAGTTCAAAAGTACACAAGCACAAGTAAATAGATAGGTACCACCCCTTCTGGCAGGAAGGTAACAGTGTCCGTGTGCTTTTGGCATCTAGTCATGCCAGCCACATGACCACGGAAGCGTTGCAGAACGAACACTGGCTTTTTGGCTTGGAAACGGGGATGAGCACCTTACCCTAGAGTCAGTCACGACTGGCAGGGTCACCTTTACCTTTTGGCTTCACTTAGCTTTTGTTTATAAGAAACTAGTTGTTGGATTCTTGCAACATGTTGAGCCATTAGGATGTGTTTAGAAACCACAACAACTAGCTTCATAAAACCTAACACAAGCAAGCCACTTTATGGTTTTAAAAT
>JANHZU010010622.1:23764-33773 GCA_032468055.1 Acrochordus granulatus | reverse complement strand
CTATGCATTTGATTCACAACTTCACTTAGGGACTGAGTTTGAATTTCAGCCCTCCTGATCTAAATATCTGATCTAATGTGTGGATTTACTCATTTGTTCTCCATCCTGTGTTTTTGTTACATCTTGCTTAAGTAAACATTCTGGAGGGCTGCAAGAACACACATTAATTTGTGACATTTTGATTGGACTTAATAAAGGTATTACCCAACTATGGATTTTGGATACTTTTCCCATAAACCAGCATGCCTGTGATTGCTTTTCCTGGATTACTGCATTTCAACTGCTAATTTGGAAGGATTTTGTTAATGTTTTATTGTTTATAGTTTAAGTATAGTGGATATGTTATTTTATGTAAACAGCTTTGAATATAAACTCTGGGGTCTGGGAAAAATATGTAAATATTATAAATAAATAAGAATATACATTCTCAAACATTTTCTCAAGCTGTGTCTTTCACTGTGAAATTTTATCTGAAGCAGAACTATGACTCTACTCATTAAACAGAGAAGGGTTAATGTAACTTGGATGATAACTCTTAATACCAAGCTAATAGCTTGCCTACACTTTCCCCCTCTTCTATCAACACAGTCAAGGTAAGAGTCAGTCAAAGGTACTACGTGGGTCACTGGTGCCTCTCTATTCTCACCGAGGCCAGTCTCTCAAACATTGTGGCAGCTATTACACTGCTCTTGCTTGTACTTATCAATGTCTACCTTCCCATCTCTTGCTTTCAGCAGTGTTCATGCAGAAAGAAGGTTCATCTGCAAACACCCCGTGTCTGTTTACAAATGTAAAAGGATGAGTGTTTCTCAGAGATTAGTGGCAAGACCTTGTTTATTAATGTGGGGGGTAACACAGCACCTAGTAATGGAGGTTATAAGTAACCACTTGTATGTTGCTGTAGAGCAAAGGAGTTGTTATTTATACTAGTATGCAAAATTCTCCAGCATTCTAAATATTTACACATTCAATGTTTATGGCCTTTCTGGGCTTCTATTGCCCACATAAATCAACTACGCGCTGATATTTATGAACAGAAATGCAATGAAAGGTTCTTACTGAAAAGTCTTCATTTATCATTTTGATCCAGAAATACATCCATAGTTTGCTGCTTACAAGACATTCCCACATGTGGTTTGGCTATCAGAGAACATCTTCTAAGTGAGAGAATGTGGGACACACACCTCCAAATAAAGACAGAAGGGAAATCAATTCCACGTGGAGGAGTTCTCCATTCCTCATGCAGTCTATTGGGCTGCTGCCTTCAATCCAGCAATGGCTTCTTCTAAAGGTACAAACTTTCTGGCTCTCTGAAAGAAGATTTTGAAGGAATGCAGGGTTATATGCTATCTCTGCCCCTTTTGTCTTTTGGGAGCTGCCTGCCTGCCGTGCACTTGCATTCCTAATGAGTATGGCAGAACTCAGTATAAAAGCAAAGGTGGTAATTTAAGCAGCACTCCATATCTTCCCTTCTCAATGTGCCAGTCTGAATATCATGTGATTTGCTTCCAAATAAACACATAGCCCCACTCAGTTAGCTTTCTAAAATGGGACTGAATTTGGCAGAAGTTAATGTCATCCAGAACATTAAAGGAAGGGATAAGCTCAATTTTTGTGTCAAAAATATACTGTCTGTTTCTTTTCTTTTACTTGTGGCCATCAGAATCATTCAGCCCAAGCAAAATATGAAGCTTTGGTCTACTGAAGGCTCTATTCTAACTTTTACCAACATTGTTCCTTCTAAACATGCTGCACCACAATCTGAACCAGCGGTCTCATTTAAAATTAGGGTAAAAAAGTAAAAAAGAGTCTTAACCAAAGTTAAAAGAACATGTAAAAAACAATAACAGTAAGTACTGACAGGAAAAATACTATAAAAATACAGTGAAGGAAAAAAGCAGGGCAATAAACACAACTACTCAGAATATTATGCATATTTAAAACAATACTTAAAAAAACATGCATGGTTCCTGGGATGTATGCTTGTGGGAGTTGTGTTATTCTTAAATTCTTTCCCAAAACCTGGATTTTCTGCACTTTCAAGAAGATGAAAGAATGATGCTGCAATGATTAAATTACCACAGTATTTGGAGGCCTCATCAAAATCGAACAGAGTGATAAGTTTAAGATCTTAGAGATAGATGTGTTCTTGGAGTATGGCTACTGCTCAGCTACAGACATTTTTCAAAATTAAAACATAAATAATTTTAAATGATATGTAGAAAATAGATGAAAACCAACTAGATACCATAGAGTAGGATGTAATATTTGCTTATCTCTCCTAGGAATAAATCTAGTTGAAAACAGCGAGATATACTATTGAACGGACAAGCATAGGATTTCATTCTTATGTGAATATAATTTTCTAGTGCACTGGAGCAATCTGTTGCAACCATCAGACCAAATCTCATTCATCACCAGATAACTTCTAGAATAAGTAACTGATTTGCTATTTTTTATATCTGTCATTTTTTGCTTATATTTTTGCTTTCAAAGATTAGAGCCTTTTCAAGGGCAATTTCTAGTTCAGAAATTGATCTTACTATAACTCACTGTAATGTATTGCAGGGAGAACAGAATCTGAACTTTCCCAGTTTGGCATCACATGGCAAGGAAATATTTTGTTCATAGCCTTTGGAAAATCAGATTTGCAGCTGCATCTGACAAGCCAAAGATGGAGAAATGAAGTGATCTCACTTGAAGACAAAACATCCAATGAAACCAAACTGGTCTTAGAGCAGTTGAACACAGAGACACAGTCATCATCAAATTGGTGGGCAACTCTTTGTGCCTAGGAGTCAGCTTAATATTTGGGATAAAAGAGGGATCTAGTGGCTGTGGTATGCGGTCCTGAGATCTTTTTCTCTCTTCTTTGTTTTCTTTTAGATGGGCTTTATTCTTTATTATTTTAAATATGAAGCCTATTTTAGCATTTACACTGCAGTTGCAATGTGTTTTCTGTTTCAAAATGAAAGACATTTTTATTGTGGATTTTTGTCAGGTGTAATCAGAGAGGGCATGGGGAGCTTAAAGAAGAATGTATAAAAGCAGAAGCTGTCATGCTACTCTGAGTTCCCTCTTTTATAAAAGATGCTTTGAGGCTGGGATAGACAACCTGGAGCCCACAGATACTTGGATTATAATTGTTAACCCTTTGTCCTTGAACATGTTAGCTCAAGCTAATGGGCATTTTTCCAAAACAGCACCAGACTGTATTTTTCTTCCCAGATTTGTTTGCAGCATTACCCAGGAGAACTTAGATGTACAACTAGATTTGGCCAGATCTAAGTTCTACTATCTCTTATTTCCTATGTCTTGAGCAGTCTGAGCAATTCATAATAAAAGCAACATTTTTGCACCTGGGTCTGCTGTCTTTTAGAACCTTGCTTTATTCTTTTAAACCTTTGAATCCTGCTTGTCAGTTCCATCCATAGTCAGTTTGAGAGATTTAGAGGGTCTTTTGGAATCCATCTTCTAGTTTCTTATTCCAGGATGGCAGTGCTATGATGGGAAGAAAATACCCAATGCTTAAGCAACATCAGTTGTTCTGCTGGAATTCCCACATATACATATTGGCAAATCATCTCCAACATCTGGAGCCAATTTAGCTTTCATAGTTTCCCTCCATTTTATTACCATAGCTGTTGATGTAAAATGGAGGTTTCAGATCCTTTTGTTTTGCCCAGGCCTTCCAGCTAGTGCCCTCAGCAAAGTCCTGCTTCAGGCTGCAATTGCTGGCACTCAAGAGCTGAAGCTCCAGTTACATTTACTGCTGTCATGCAACCTCTACCAGTGACTGTATTATACTGACAATCTAAAAATAAAAGAGTGAGAAAAAGCATCAAGCCAAAGCAAGAAAGCAAGCAATTAAAAATGGGTGGGGATGAAGAGAACATAGCAGAAAAATTTCAGGCAAGATTGAAAAGATGTTGAGAGCCTCCAAAGAAAATGTGAAAATACCTTGGGTGATATCTAATTGGAGGCTGTGAATTCACTGCCTTTTTTCAGTCTGTAGCAGCCATGTGTTCAGTTGGAGAATTTATCTAATCTGCATGGGAATCTGGAGGCAAATTGAGCTGTCAGTCCAGGACCTTCCTCCCAACCTCCAATTTAGTCAAGATCAGCTGCACCTTGTTTTCGGTTCTGCTCAGCTCTTCTTCTAGTTTATTAGTCCTCCAAGCAAATAAGATGCCACTGTATGATATCTTCCTGATTGACCCTTAACTGGAGTAAAGAAGCTTTCAAGGCATCTACTGGTAAGTTTTCATAATCTTCTAAGTTTTTTATAATCTTTCATTGGATCTTAAAATGGAGGCTAATTTTGTCTACAGCATGTCAAAGCTTGATGCAAAAATTACCGATTGGTAGATGACTAGTTATGCATTACAGTAGTCAGAAAAATAAATGTAAACTGAGTTTTGTGTTTAGCCATTTCTTTTCTCTTTGGTTTGCTCCCTTTATCACAGATTCAACTCAATAAAATCATCCCTTGAAATGTTCAGTTGTATCAGCATTAATACGGAGTTATTCTTCTGGAAGAATCATTGTTTTTGCAAGTGCTAATTAGACTGGTGCTTACATTTCATGCAATGCTGATGGTACAAACATAAGCTGACATATGTAGGAATATACCTTAAATCAACAAGATAGGAAGAAAACATTTATCCAGGGTGCTTTCCCACTTTACCATTTCAATAGAAGGGCTAGACTGTTACTTGTGAACAAGTTTTAGATCTCTTGAATACTTTTTCACTAGGAAAGTGATTTAAATAAAATTAATGCCTACCAACAACCCTTTATCCAAAGCTTAATCTGAACAAGTTGGATAGCCTTTGATATTTATAGCAGCCATTTATTTAAGAACAGGCTGTGTTTCCTTCTGCAATATATTCTTTTTGATCATTAAAACCATGGGTTGACTTTTCCAGGCAGAGGCAATGGCTTCAGTCTTGATACTCATCTTAAATATTTGTTTTTAAGAAAAGTCAGTTTAAAGATGCTAGCAGAATGTGTGTCTTCTGAGCAAAAATCCTAAATAGAGGTCTGACAAGGAACATGTATAAGTTAGAACAAGGCAGGGAGACTCCTTGCAGTGGAAAAATCATACCTTGGCAGAATAGGCAGAAATCAGTGGGATAGTGAAGAAATGAGATTGGGGAGAGTGGCAAGGACAATAGATATGTTCAGATATCAAGGATCTGATCTGGAAAACAAGAGAAGGACATAGATACAGACTATGGAAATCTTTCTTGTCCAGGTCTCAAAATAATAATGATTTTTTAAAATTAACTGCTCATTATCAAAGGGTTCTGAAAGTTAGGGACACCCCCCTCATAAACTCTCTGCTATGAGAGATATCACAAGATATTTATTGATAGGCCTTCTCTGCTGTTTAAATTGGATTTCTTTGGCTTTTCAAATACTGTGTAGTGATAGATGTGAGTTTAGCACAGACTTTGATAATAGGCAACTTTGTGTGTTCATACTTAAGCTGGGTTTGATTATAGAAAGTACATCTTAAGAGCTCATTATATTGGTCATTGTTTTTGACTACAGTTATAATTTAGAAGTGGATGATTTCTCTGTGATCATTATTATTGGTGTGATAAGTATACTGGACTGAAATCAGTATTTTAACAGAGGAGTGAAATTAATTAGAACCTTAATTGTATTGATAAATGTTTAAATAGGTCTAAGCTATCATTAAATATTCTGGGACCTTGCACTACAAATGGCCATCAATGGTTACTAGTTATGAATATTATATACACAAAAATGTGAAATCACAGCTGTCAATTCTTTACCTAGTGTTGGCCTTCATATGCCCTGAGTTCTTCCCTAGAACCTAGGTTGTCATACTGTAATGTATTGGCACAGTATATGTGCAGATCCAAGCAGTGTGGCCTTCGTATGTGACACATAAAATGTTAGTCAATGCACAGATTTTCTAAATGCTGTCCAATATTTTTGGTATGGCACCAAGAATTATAATATTATTATTATAATCAGAGGCAGCATACTTGGTTCACAGTATAGGAGCACTGTTACTCTCCTGTCCATGCTTTAAGCTTCTTGAATGTGCCAGATTACACATAGTGCGACACAGACTGCTGAACTAGATGTCTCCATAGTCCAATCTAACAGGATCATGAAAATATCTGTTTGTCCATCCATCCAGTAACCTTATAGAGAAGGAATTTGTAACCAGTAGTTCATATTATTTAGATTCAGATACTTTATTGGCCAGGCATGATTAGACACACAAGGAACTTGACTCCAGTGCAGCAGCTCTCAGTGTACTTGCAAGACAACAGTAAATAAAATTATTACATTCTGTTAAATACATAATTTTATTTGTTAAAGTATGCATTCAAAATGTGCAGCCAGTAGGAAAAGGAAATACAGCAAAGTCTGGATGAATTTAGAATTCTTTGCACTCTGTGTCCTGTCATATAGCATAAGTTAAAGATTCAGCTGAATTATGACATGGAGGAAAAACTGTCCCTGTGTCTGGTTGTTTTGGTATGCAAATTTCCAGAACTTAATATTGTTGGGAGTGTTTTCTTTTAGTGTAGTTCCCATCATAGAATCTTAAAATGTAAGGAGTGATAAGTGCAGGCCATCCAGCTTCTGCTTAAACAACTCCATCCCATCCCAAGGTAATCTGTCCCACTGTTGAATAGTTCTTATATTTAGACCATTTTTCCTGATGTTCAACTAAAGTATACTGCTTTGTAAGATCTTGTTCTGTCTTCTGGAATAACTCTGACCAGTTCTGTTGCCTATCTTCTACCTGGCAACCCTTCAGATATTCAAAGGCAGCTATCTTGGATTCTCTTGACCTCTCCAGCCCTAAAACTTGGCCACTATATCTAGGTTGCAAAAACCCAGATGATAGTAAAGAGATATCACCTTCTTTGAGATTAGATACTCTCAAAAACATTTCTCCTACATTTTTCTTTCCACAGTTTTTATCACCTCAGTGGTCTTCTTGGGACATGACTTCCCCAGACATGATCCAATTTGTCAGTGCTCTTTCGTGCTCTTTCTAAAATGTAAAACCCAGAACTGGATTCAATATTGTGGGTATATTCTGAGAAGGAACAAATATTTATCTAATATTATGCAGCCTAGGATTGCTAGCAAAATTGCATATAATGCAAAACTTCCTCAAAAAGGCAACTGATTTTTATTAGTAGATGTAATTGGAAACGTTTATCTCCTATCCAGGTTATTATATAGATATAAATTATGACCTATGTTACTGAGAATATACATACACATTTAGCCTAGGATTGCATTTACTTTTTCAGCTGCATCACACTTTATGCTTGAAGAAAACACTTACAGACAATTATTTTCCTACATGCACATATTACTCTTAAACTTCTTAAGTTTTGTGGGGGAGAGCAATCAGGGGAAAAAAACAGTAGAAATAGCATTAGAACTAAATGGTTAGTTATCTGTCCTTCTCATGCAGAAGGAAAATGCTCATGCAGCTACTCAAGGACTTATTTGACTGGATTCACATATTGTTGTAAGCAGTGGCTTGTTTGATCAATGGTGGATTAATTAAACTACAGTGGTTTGATTCATATACAATAACATGCTAGAGTAAACCAAAATCAAACAAACTACATAATAGTTTAAACTCTTGAATGACCTGAACATAGTTTGAGAAATAAAAAGATGTGTGCATAGCACATAACATAGGTGTTATGATGTAACATTCCAAGAACAATCTGTCTGGCAAAACAAGAGCATTGCACACCAGGAATACAGTCTAATTTCAACTAGTGATGCCATCTGGATTTCTAGTAAATATGGACTGCAATTAAATAATTATGGATTATTTAAATAATTATGGACGGTCATTAAAACTTAACTAAAACAAAGCAGGTGATGGCCTAAGAATTTTGCACAGTACTGTATATGCATAGCTATGTTTGCATGTGTAATATATACGCACATTATGTATATGTATACATATATCAATTTTTTGAGCAGCCAAGGGGTAGATGAGACGGGAGAATAGCATGATGGTGTCACTGAAGGAGATCTTTTTTACCATGTGTTTTAATGTTTTGAATATTTATAGATGGGTGAAGCTTATCAGAAGCAAATTATTTTATGTTGAATGTTCTTTTTTAAAAAAATTGAATAAAACCATGCAAGGGAGAGCCATACTTTCTACTTGGCCCATTGCCAGTCCAGACCTTTCATTATTTCCTGAGTGCAGGAATAGCTGTTGCTTGTTTCCAGCTCTCAGCCCATTGCAAATGCAGTCCAAGTCCGTGTTTCCATTTCTGATTGACAATTGCTGTTTTACCAGGAGGACTGTCTTGAGTACTTCAGAGCATATCATCTCCAGCACTATGTTCCATTTTAGTAGCAGCTCCAATTCCAGGGGCTGGAGTGTCTGGCAGCTTCTTCCCCTCCAGCAGCTGATCACTATCCTAAGCAGCCATTTCTTCCTAGAAATGTTGTCTCTGATATTCAGGGTTGCATTTAAATAAATAAACAGACTTGTAAGTGATATGAAAATAGCCTGTTAAATCAAAACATTATCCTCAACCCTAGAAACTCATTCTCTGTTCAGTCCATATATCTCCCACTGGGTAAAATTTAGCTTCTTCACAGGTTGGGTGAAACCTCTCCCTTTGCTTTCCCACCCCCTGTTCACAGTACTAGAAACCTTCCTTTCCATTTCCTTTTAAAAACATATTACAGTTGCAAAGTGGGATGTTGCTACTTTGCTTTCATAAAGCTAATCTATCATATTCTCTTACTATAACTTTTCATGGACCATAGAGAAATGTAAGACCTGTCCCCTAAGGCTTTCATTATTGGAGTATCAGAGCTATGATAAAACAAGAAAAGAAAAAAAGGTCTATGTCAATGTCAAAGAAGATAGTGTGGGAAGAGGATATGAAGACATCAATGCCTGGAAACAACATCTGAGAAAGCATAGGAAAGGCATGCAGACTAGCGAGAAGAAAACCATCCCTAAAAGATAGACCAGTTGACACAGGAGCCAATTAACAAGGTTTGTCCTTCCTGTGTGGAGGGGAAGGGGGGAAAAGTGGCCATCATCTGGAGTGAGCACTACCTTAGTCCTGTTCCTAAACCTTTGCAATCCAAACTGAAGTCTTCAAATTGTTTTAAGAAATAGCCAGGAGGTAATGACTTCCATTGCAGTGCAGAATTATTCAATAACATGTCACAGGGACAGGACAAGTCATGAGCCATGGGAACAGCCTTGAAACTTGTAAGCTGTGCAGAGACACTGCAATTAATGCATGAAAAAGAGTTAATTCTCTTTAATTCTTTCAGAAAAGTGTGCTTTTTTGATGGCAGTTTCAATAGTTTGATTTTGGGGGAAGACCAATCTTTGACCTATATTATTTTCACCAATAATCTCATTACTTTAAACATAGGAATTCTGAATGCCAGGATGATTGTTCCCCTTGAATGCATTTACAGTGTCACTATGGTTCTTTCTAATAAGATGGGCAAGTTAGGGTGTGGCTATCATATTTGGATTGCAAAAATGTAGATGGCCACTAGATGGAAGCATTCAAGATTTTCTGGTTCCTTCACCACTTTCTGATAGCCACCTGGATTTTTGCAGCCATGCAAAACAGCCATACTTTTAGGAGAAGCCAAGAGAAGAGTTCAAGTCCAACTTGCTCCTTGCATGTTCTCTTTATGAATGCTTCAAGCAAGCTAATGTTGCTTTATCCCTGTGGCAATACTACCGTTACTTGCATTCCACTGTTTATAGCACACAGTTGAAGTATTTAAAACTTTTCACATATAGTGCATGTTTTTCACATAACCTCTTGATCCTTTATTTGCTTGATTTTTACTGAATTACAATTAACTTGTTCTACACAACACACTAACCTCATAACAATTACACTGTAATCAGGAATTGTTGCTACCACCCAGTAAGTTTGTCCATATTTCAAGCTGTTGCAAGTAAGTCATTGCAATATGAATAACCACA
>JANHZU010010622.1:0-14188 GCA_032468055.1 Acrochordus granulatus | reverse complement strand
ATTGAAAACTGCCCCTTGGACAAATCTTAAAGCAGTCTTATGCTTGTGAAATTTACTACTACTTTTTCTTGTTTTCAAAATGAAACTTAGAAGGATTAGAATGAGGATAGTCTTCTCTTTTCTCTTGCTACTTTAGCTGAGACTTTCTATATTTAACAGTTGTGTAGAATCAGAATCAATGTGGTTTTTACTGGAAGAGCAAACCACTTCAGGGAATTGAGACCAATCAGTAAAAATGACAGATTAAATGAAGGGGGTGGAAGCAAGTGTGCGGTGGGGGGGAGAAAAATCCAACGAAAATCAAAATAACTATTGTAAAAACTCACAGAATGCAGTTGCTCAATATAAATTTGCACAATCTCTAATAAATGATGAAAGAACAACAGTTTTAATCTTCAGGGTAAATACACAATAAAGTTCTGATAATACTGGATACAGCTAGCTGGATTTGGACAGGTTTTGAATAAATAAAATTGGATTGGAGACTTTCTCTATACAGTACCTGGAAGTTTCCATGTGATAGCAGTTCTGGGCGCTGGAGAACTAATGTCCCTCTCCTTTCTTTAATAGAATTACATCAGATTGCTTTCTTCATTGGCTGCTTTAATAGAGTTTGTTTCTCTGGTCACTTGTTCCCATCCCACTCAAACAACAGGGAAAGTATTATGTTTGTTTATTGTTTTGATTATTTCTGGGCTCTTATTTAGGAATTCATGGTTGTGTATGGAGTTTCTATTTTATTCTCAGAACAATATCCCTCTTTGCTAGATCATAAAGTCTGATTTATGCCATATGCTAAGCCAAATCCAAACAGCAAAATGATAGCTTAGGATAGGTCACCCTTACCTTGTTTCAGATTTCTCAGACTGCTTGTTTATAAATCTGAATGCAGGCGACGGTGTGACAGTAGAGCTATTTTACATTGATTATATATTTTAATTTGGTAAAAATTTTGCAGTTTTATCATGAATATTACAAGTTCAAAATATGTTAAGGCCTTACATGGAAACCCACCCATTTAAATATGTAGGTCTAAAATATTTAGCATTTGTTAGTGATTTGGATTCTGCTGCCAGATGAACCATTATTTGAGGAAACGGTTACAGTTAATTGCTCTGTAAACCTCTGTTTTTACTAGAGACCTTGCAAGGAAAATGAGGAACTCACCAAAATTAGGAGTAAGAAGACAAAGAAGTAAATATGGCAGCCTTCATCAACCAGGTGTTTTCCCAATCTGTGCGAACTAATGTATTAGCCAAGGCACGTGTTTCCTGGGAACACTCAATAAGATACATTGGGCTCTTTAAATTCATTGTCTGTATACTGCCATTTTTGCCTGGTTTGAGCTGAAAGATTTCTAAAATATATCACTTATCTACTTCTTTCAAAATTCTCTGGAAGTAACTGCTGCCCCACCAGCTCCTCCATCAACTTCCCCCCAAATGATGATTGGAGGTAATAGGTCTTCCAATTCAATGGGTCCAGAGTAGGCCTCTTGAAGGAGCAGACTAGTGCCTTTTTCAAGTTGGTACTTCCTGCTTTCACAATTAGGTGATTATTCATCAGACTTCCAGCATTTTTAATCATCTAGAAGAGACAGGGACTAGGCCAACATGTAATAGAGTTATATTACAAAGAACTGCATCCACATTTCTGAGACCCGCAGACTCTAACCATCCAATTTTCAACTCAGAGTGAATATGAGTGATTTTTTACTATAAAATGCCCAAATAAATGGTTCATCCTTCCCCATGAGAATCCAGGTCACTTTTAAACAGTACTATTGTATGGTATTCAATAGATGCAGTACTGATAGAGAAGTAATTGTGTTTTACCATCCTTACTGACTTGGCAGGCCAGCAATGACTTGAGATAAATTCCAGTGATCTTGGTAGCCTTGAAATCCCATGTTGCTTCTCACACCAAAACATTGAGGATGAAATCACCTAGAACTAGTCCTTTGGATGAACTCTGCAGTAATGTAAAGGAGCTCAGGAAGGGTAGCAGCCTGTAACTACATTAAATGTCATGAAGATTACAAACAGCTGGACACCTCTGGGACACAGTTTCTCGCATCTTACAGAGCCTCTTCATGCCTGATTGACACTCCTCCTCTTCTCTTGAGGTTGCTCCATGCCCAAAAGCTAGTCAGACAAATTCTGGAGAGAGAACCACATTCTGTCAAGCCCGGTATTGCTAACATGTCTATGTCAGTCCTCTTGTCCACAATCATATCCTTGATGACAATAAATTGCAGACAGAGGGCATTAGGTTGGGGTTAGGGTTAGAATGTAAATGCTTACAATTACTGTGGAACTAGCAGCAGATATCAGCTTTCAATTTGTTCTGTATTGGTTTTCTTCTCACTGCTGATAGTCAAAATCTGTTCAATTAAGAGAATTCTTAAGATTTACCTTGCCCATTACAATAGTATTTTGTCGGCTGACAAATGCCAAGATTACTAATCTGCAATTAGTAATTATGAATGATTTGCTGGCTCTTCTAATTTACTGTTCCATGCCGTTTCACTGCAATAGTATGATCTGATTATATTGTAAATAACTTCTTAATGCTTTGCATCGTGGTTAACACAAAGTAGCCAATATTTTAAATAAAAAGCAAGATTAAAAATGTAAATAATTTGTAAATGTAAACATTTATCTTCACAAAGCAAATAAATGATTTGTTCCTTATCTTCAGCTGTTGATTATAGGGAAAAGTTTGTTATAGAAATTTTGCTGTCCTTTATCAGTTTTTATTGTGCAGCTTAATTAAGCACATGGAAAGGTTCTTTGGAACAAATTAACAAATGCTTTCTCCTATTGTATTCTGTGTATAAATACCTATTGTATTCTGTGGCAGAATAGAATAGGGAAGAAGATTGATATTTGTAGCTCCAGGTTTTTCTCAATGTCCATCTTCATAAATATAACTTGAGTCATATTTTATTTCCTGCCACAAACATAGGGTATGCTATGGAGTAGGACAGAAGTGAAGATAATTCAGTCTCCATACTGAGAGCTTTCTCTCCGGCATTCTCCTTCCTCTCTCAGTTTGTTCCTAATTTCCTCAGTATGAATGAAGTCCATATATGAAAAATTGTATAAAATCCATCCTAGAGTTTTTGCCTCTAACTATTGAGAACTCTTGGACAATATGCAAAATCCAGATATGTCCATATTCAAAAGGGGAAGAAAGGAAGATTGACAAACCTAGGAAAACAGGCAGTGAATGCGAGGAACCGATATGGATTTGGTAGCAAATTTATCTCTCTCTTTTATATTCCCTACGTATATAAAGAGAAGAGAGATTATGGGAACACTAGAACATAATATATTTTTATTTAACAACCCATTAGACTTAATAAGATGACCCAAGTGGGATCATTGTGTTATATAATTCAGTGAATGCTCTGCATAGGCTGAGAAAGAAGTCTTGAGTCAGAAAGCAAAATAATTTGACCTGATTTCTATACTGCACAGCATGTTTTCAAATTACCTGGATGTGGATGTGGAAAATGACACAGATATCCTCCAGTTCTCTTTGGAACCCATCAAGGTCCATCAGTCACCAGGGATGGACCATCTGAATTGGTCATGCCTCCCTAAAGTGGAGGGGAAACATAGGAGAATCTCATTGCTACCCCATGATAAAGGGGATGTACAGACATCCCCCACAATATCATGTTACCATTGCTCTGACAGGAAGATCATATCAGGTGTGTGTTCATTGTCTCAAGTCCAGCCTTGGATGACTTGGGATAGGCCCATGGTGGCTATGAACTCCTGAGCTGCCTCTGAGGCCACATCTAGGGATGACAATTTAAAGTCTAGCAGGACCATCAGCTTGGGGAACTCCACTGCCAATCCCAAGATGGCCTCCAGCAGCTCAGGCAGGGATGTTGCCTATGCAGCAGGAGGCTGGTACAGCAGCAACAATCCCAACTGATCCTGCAAGCCCAGCTTCAGAAACAGGATCTCACAACCAGGTATGTCTGGAGCACGGCTCCTGGAAACTACAAAAGATTCCCAGATGACAATTGCTACACTATCTCCCCTGCTCTGAGGTCTTGGCTGGTGCTGAACGTTAAACCTAGCTGGACACATCTCTGAAAAGGATACTCCCCCTTCTAGTGTCAGCCAGATCTCAGTTACGCATGCCAGGTTGGCTATTATCATCCATAATAAAATAATGAATAAGGGGAGCCTTATTAGTTACCAATCTGGCATTCACCAGCAGCAGCCAGACCTCAGGGCCTCTGAAGGTCTGCTATCAAGACCCTGAGAATGAACTCAAAAAGCCAGAATGGGTCACTCATAATAAATATTGGGAGTGCCTTTCCATGGAACAGCCTGCCCTCTGGGTCTCATAACAACCCCTGTCTCTCACCACTGAGATAGTCTTGCCTGACCCCAGTCCCCTGGTATGACCTTATTCCCCCCCATCCTGGTCTCCAAATTCCTGAGATGGGGTGCTCTACCATCTCCTATCATCTCCGAATAGGGCATAGTCACAAACATTCAGGAGGTAGGACTAGGACCAAGGGGAGTCAACCCCAACGCTTTAGCCTTCACTCTCAGTACCAGTGGTATTTCCTTCTACCCAATCCTCCCACACAGAACCAAACCCCCCAAGTTAGCCATTCTCACTGGCTAACCAACAGGCACATTCACATCATCCCACCTGTGACTCTCATTCAAGGTGGGGATCCAACTATCTGTAGTCAAATTCCTCTGATAGCATTGGGCTCCCCCTCCACTCTCCCGACAAAGACCCCAGGCACCCTTCAACTATAGCTCAGAAGCTGCCAAATGCCCAACAGTCATTTCTATGTGCTTTGGGGGAAGCAAGGGTGGCACCAGCCACCATCAGCCACTGCCAAATAATTTCACACTGGGACCAAAAGGTCAGAGAATTCACAGTTTTGGTGGCCTAAATAGGGGGCGCAGACACTATTGCTGCCACCACTGTTATTGTAAAAAAATCCTCACCAGTGATGCCAAGCTACCAAACTGCTAACTCAGTTCCCAACTTTCCACAATGGGTACCTCTGGTTATTCCTGCTCACAGCCAAGCAATTGAGTTTCTCCTTCCGCCAAAGCCTCCTCTGAGAATGGAATTCCATGGGGGGTATTGAAAAAGAGACCCCCCCAACTGCCTGTGGTCTCTTGCTGCTGGCTACCCAACAGCCCACTGCCAAATGGTTGCTCCAGCTGATGGCTGCCAACCAGCTGATTTGTCAATCAACTAACTAACTTTGTCAAGCAACTAACTTTGGGAGCAGAGAGAAGAAAAGGTCCTTGTCATAGAATATCATGAAGAGAAGGGAAAAGGCAGGGATATTAATCACTGTTCCCGCTGCTGGTCACTGTCCAGCCGGCTGCCAATCAGCTGGCTCCTCTGCTGCCAAACAGCTGATTCTGTGGCTCTAAGGTTCTGCTGGGGTCTTGTCCAGGAAAGCAACACTGGCCAAAGGCAGAATGATGTAAAGAGGGAAGGGCAAAAAGGAGTCCTCAGATGCCACTCTCGCTGCTGGTCAGCAGCTGGTTGGTTCTTTTCCCACTGGTTCTTGAACAGCTGACTCCACAAGCAGAGATTTGCACTGGGATCTCTTAGGTCTTGTCTCCCAAGAGTAAAAGGTGTGTGTGGGAAACAATGTCCTCAACTGCCCCCAGGCTTTCATACCACTGTGCCACTCACTAAACGACCATAGAAGCATCTTCGAGGGTATCTACCACCTCAAGGTAAGAGGACACTGTGGGCTGTGGGGAGCTCTGTAACCATGACTCTCTCCATCTGCCATCTTGTTTTTAACTTTAGAAGTGACTATCAAGCAACAATAAGTGAATGGATAGATTGATTAAAAATTTGAAATATAATTTTCTTTTGACAGCACCTGCTCTTATAAAGTGAAACTATGTTCAGTGATGAATGTACTTGTGCAAGTAATACATATGTCTTCACTTATGGATTACCATTTTACCATAAATGCATATATGGAACAATTCTTTCACAGAGCATGGGGAGAGAGAGATCATGTTGAAAATGTTTGTCACCAGGCATGAGAAACAGAAGCACCCTCTCTATCCTACTTGTCATGTACACATTTAATATAAGAAACTGCAGCTAGAATATATATTTCTGTCCCCATTTCAAAACTGATAAATTACTCAGGCTGATCTTGTCAGTCTTACCCCCTGATAAGCACAGTTGCTCAAATAATTATGCTTTATCTTAATTTGTTTTAGAAAAATGTGAGTTTTAGATAAATACTAGATGAGATGGGGAGTGACTTTGTATTTTTTTTTAAATAGCATTATCTACAGTACATAGAATGGCCACTGTGATCTTTCAAGCTTTCTCTGATGGCTAAACTGACATTTGTGTGTTGTTTGGGAACATCATTAGGCTAAAGAATATCTGAAAAAAAGACATGATTTCTTCATGAGTAAGGGATTTCCATTAAGTGCATTAGATCATAAGAAACAGAAACACCTGTAAGAGAATATAATGTATGACTGACTATCTCATGTTATTTATATTGGAGTGGTTACATCACTGCTAGACTAGATTCCAGTCTGCTAGCATACCAGAACTAATTATTCCAGAAATGGAGAGTAACATAAATTAGGTAATAGTACTAAAATTGAGGATGGTTTGTAATACCATCAGATGGTCATGTTGTACTGATGCCGTTATTTTGGTCATCATATTCAGACAATTTGTTTGTGTGTATGACTAAGCACATGAGAAGTAGCAACCAACTCCTTTCTTCTCCCAATAGAGGTATCACTAAAAAGGGTTAATTCCTTACTACAGAACAGATATGGGCAATGGAGAAGATTCCTGAGGAGCTAAAACACTGATATTGGAGATTTCCAGCTGTGCTGGAAGCAGAGAGAGACCATCATACTGCATCCAATGATGTCACCAGAGCAATTGGGGGAGCAGAAAATCTTCTCACAAGTTCAGAGAGATTGCCTGAACTGGGCTTCTGTTCCACATTTTCCTTCCATGGTTTCATTTGGACTGAACTGATCCTCTGTGACATCAGCTCATTTTAACAGATTTCCAGCCATGCTGTCTCTTGTTTTATTAATTATGCTATGAAATGTCTTCAAAGAAAAAAGTGGAGAATGAATGTTGTAATAATCATTTCAGTGCCTGGGTTCACATGGTGCTGTAGTGTGGTTTCTGCTGTGTTGGCTTTGCAGTGTGGTTTATTTTTTCAATTAACTATTATTAAACAAGATATCCATTAAAATATTGTGCTTAAGGCACCACTCTAGAAAACAGAGAGGGCGTGAGTTCTAGTCTCACTTTTTGGCACAAAGTTAGCTGAGTGACCTTGGGCCAATGATGCCCTCTCCCGAGGAAGAAGGCAAGGGCAAACCACTTCCAAAACCTTTCCAAGAAAAATTTCTGGGACTTATGCAAGCAGTCATCAGAAGTCAACACTGACTTGAAGGCAGAGAAAAAAAATTGTATAAGACATGAACCCTATTTATAAATTAGATACATTGCATTTATCTGCTTTTTCCTACATTACTGATGTGCACTATCTAAATCAGAAGTGTTTTGTTACTGGAACTCTGCATTTGTGACAATCTGTTTCCTTTGTGAATAGGAATTACGGTGTTTATGGGGTGGAGAGTAGGCCTAGCCATGCTACAGAATTTGGGAGATGGCAGAGAGATAAAAACAGGAACGAAACTTTGTAGAATGCAGCATCATGGTTTAAAGGGCATGCAGATTTTATGTGTGATGTTATAAGCCGAAAACTGATTGTTACTTGGAATTGCAAAGGCAAAATATTTACCATTTTGCATAAATATAGCCAATACTATCAAACACGTGTCAGCACACACAGCTGGCATTAATTCTATAGTAGATTTGGAGTGAAAGTCAACATGTACTTTCAAGCCAGACATCGGGTTTCACCATCTGGTGATTTCAAAATCTGGTTTGATTTCAATCTTGATTTCAACCATTTCAAAATCTGGTTTGGAGCACCAAGTAGTAACTGAATGGATCACAAATGAAGCCAAACAGTGTTTGAAGCCTAAACAGCTAGTTCTGGGGTGAACAGACCCTGGTTTCAGCAGTCATCTATATCAAGAGGAAGTAGGGAAGCAGTGGAAATCTGGGCTCAAGGTGAAGGCATAGCAGGAAACAGGTGGTAGTAATTGAGAAAAACTGTAAAGATCAATGTAAAGAGAGGAGATATGGCAGTGATGCATGAGAAGATGGTCTCTCTCTAGAAGCTCATGGAAGTTACTGTCCTTTTCCAGAAATAAAGTCCTGTCCAAGCAATTTCAATTCGATTTACACATCACATTGAGCAATATTTTTTAAATTATAGTTTATCAATAAATCACAATTGATTAGGGTAATACAAGTCATTAAAAATTGCATTAATGCATAGAAAAAAGACAATAAAGGCTGAATATAAATCTTAACCAGACAACCCCTGATTGTCATACAAAATGTATTTGGATGAACAGGTTTTTAACCTCTGCAGGCCATATGCAAGGCAAGACTCAACATGTTTTTTAAATTCAAAATGGACAATCTTTGAGTGTCCTTCAACTTAGATGCTGTATCCTAATTTTGGGGGAGTTGGTTACAACATCTGGATTGAAGAGATTCAAGAAGGCATGTATTTTGAATTTGAATAACAGGCTAAATCCAAAATTTTTTGTAACAAGCAATGAGTTTAATAATAATGCTTGTATGTTGCATTACTCAAGGTCTCTTTCTCATGAATTGTGCCGACACAGCAGCTGTCTCAGTCTGGAGGTTGAATCATGGCAGCTGGACTTCCTTTCTTTTGGTTCAAGATGTTGCACTGCTTATCCAAGGAACTTCTTCAGTCTAAGCAAAGGAAGTCCAGTTACCATGACTCAACCTCCAGACAATTCTACCTGAATGACTGAGAATCTTCATCAGTCTTTGTGCACTGAATACATGAAGTTGCAGTTTTACAAGGGAGGACCAGTTGGTGATTGTATCAGGTGCCCAAGCAGTGGCTTAATACAGCAGCTGCTTTGTTTATCCTTAGTAAGGCAATAAGATGCATTATATTGTATGTCATTTAAAATGTTGTCATGCTTGGAATCAAGCCACCATGGCTCCTGATACATAGGCTACCTTGTTTTCAATTTAGTCTACATAAATTATGGCTATTTAAAAATAGATTGCAATCTTTGTAAGATTACTTTCTCACAACTAATTAGAAATATACATATTGTTAGTTAGAATTCATACACAGCTATTCTACATTGCTGAGAATATACTGCCTGCTTCTGGGTGCTACAGAACAACATACCAGATCAAGTTTTGGTGAATTTATGCTATTTCTTAGCTGACGTCACTAAATGTTTAACCAAATGAACTTTCACTTGGGTGGGTTTTCCAGACTGCCTTTCAAGAGCACTTACGTCACTGTCTGCATTGTAATAACATTCTAAGCTTCAAGGGGAATTGGACTAAATGATCTCAAGGATTCCTTGAAACCTGTCAATTCTTCCAAGTATCTTTTTAAATTTATTAGCAGAATGCCCAACCAATTTGCAGCCTTCAAGAATGTCCTATTTATAACGTAATGTTTATTCAACTTTCAAAAAGCGCTTCATTGCAATAAAGGTGTGTGTGAAGCACTGCTTTTAAAATTGCTCTCCCCGCTTGCTCCCTGCTAAAAGTGAAGCATGCCAGAAGTTTTTCCTGGCTAATGTCACTGCCAGCGAGCGTCAAGGTAACGTGAAGTGCTTCATGAGAATCTCGTCACCTCTACACGCATTGGGACAAAGCACAGCCTCTGCGTACAGCACACTTATTCAGCTCCCCTTGCCATACTGCTTTTCAGTTAATTTTTTGTTTGAAATGCACAGGTCAGTTTTTACCTCAGGGAACCTCTACAGAGCTTCTACAGTTCCTAGAAGTGATATGTTTTCTGTGGGGGAATTTCTTGCCACGGAGACTTTACATTTCAGCTCCTTGCTCATCTGAAACCGGGGCAGGTATCGCATTGATCATCCTTTATACATCTGTCTGATAGAAGTTCATGAAGCTGCCACATTCTGATGTTTCTCCCTGCATTATTAAAGTTGATCTTCCTCCAGTAACCCTTTCCCACTACTCAGAACATTTTTGAATGCTGGTTTGTCGCTGTGTTATCATAGTTACTCTACTCAGAAAAGCTTTTGAATCCAGTTTATTGTTATATCACAGTTTATTTGTGTCCCATCTTTATTATCTTATAAACAACTCAAAGTGGCGAACATATTTAACACACCTTCCTCCTATTTTCCCCACAAGAGCAACGCTGTGAGGTGAGTTGGGTTGAGAGAGAGTGACTGGCCCAAGGTTATCTAGCTGGCTTTCATGGCTAAAACGGGATTAGAACTCACAATCTCCAAGTTTCTAATCTATTACCTTAACCACTAGACCAAACTATGTTTATATATGTTTATATATGGCTCATACGCAACTCTTCATTTAGTTTTGTTTAAAGTGCATCTTTTCTCTTGTCACCATCCCTCTGAAAAGATTTCTTTTTTTCCATTTTTTTCTAAAGAGAGTAATGATGACATTTTGGCTAGATCGCAACCCAATGCACTGGGTGAGGCTCCAGGAAATGATGCAAAGAAAACTCAGGTACTGGCCTTCTGAGGCAGTAAAGGTTAACACTGATTGCCAGACATTATGAGGAAGTTCTAGACCAGTATTTCTCAAGTGCGGCAACTAGAAAATGTGTGGACTTCACTCCCAGAATTCCGCCGCCTGTCATGTTCTAAACTAGATCCGTCTTTCCTTATCATATTCTAGACTCTTCACAATTCATGTGATTCCAAGCACAACTTGGCCATATTCCAAATTCATTTTCATGTGCTCTAAGGCGGAAATTGGCGACTTGCTGCATACTCTCCCTCCCCACTTTCTGATTAGCTGGAAGTCATATGACGCCTTTGTTCTTGCATCCTTACATGAAGGATGGAGCTAGTTTATCGCTCTTTTTTAAAATCCTGGGTGGGCTTGAGTGGGAATGAG
Source organism: Acrochordus granulatus (assembly GCA_032468055.1). Taxonomy (NCBI): domain Eukaryota; kingdom Metazoa; phylum Chordata; class Lepidosauria; order Squamata; family Acrochordidae; genus Acrochordus; species Acrochordus granulatus. The sequence goes on along the minus strand of JANHZU010010622.1, from coordinate 3,139 downwards.
AGCAACTTTAGTGAGGAAGCATTTCTCATTTCATCTTTCATATGCCCAATCCCAACCAAAATTCTGCTGCCAAAATTTTGGTAGTTTGATTTTGGTCGATGTTTTGGGATAGAGGGGAATCTTAAGGAAATGGAGTGTTCTGCCTCGGCCCTCCCTGTCACTGTTTTGGACAGAGGAGAGGAAAAGCCTGCAGCTGAAAATCAGTCATTTTGTCACTGAATTTCAGTGGCATCACCTCCAGGTACAAACTACCTCTCTCTGTTGGGAAGGGAGTGGTAGTCTCTTTTTATTCTAAAACACAGTGGATTAGGAGACTGCTGTGGCCAATTACTGGCCTTCTGAGGCAGCAAAGGTTAACACTGACTGCCAGACATTATGAGGAAGTTCTAGACCAGTATTTCTCAACTTTGGCAACTTTAAAATGTGTGGACTTCACTCCCAGAATTCCGCCGCCCACCATGTTCTAAACTAGACACAAGATTGCCATCGCACTGCCAAGCTTTTAATAACTAGCTTGTCTGGAAGGTGTCACTTTCAAATAAAGGAGCCCTTTCCAACAGACTAGTTATAAAGTGTGATGGGCTTCTTGTTTTTGCTTTTACACCTGGAGATCTTCTCGACATCAGACCATTATCCCTTAACTCAGCAGCGTCCCGTGCTAAATAAATCAAAAGTCAAGATCAAATAGCTGAGTCAATCCTCTTTATGGGGACCTGTCTAGTGGAGCATACTGGCTGCTTCTTCTAAAAGATGAAAATAATGTCCCTTTTAGAAACCGGGAGAAAGGCAACGGACAGAAGAGATAATTGACTGGTGAATGTTACAAGGACCATGGCCAGTCAGAGATGGTCGATTGTGGCAGATGAAAAAAAAGGGAAGATAGAAGAAAAGGCTGCATTGAAGAAGAGCTGGTATGTGTGTGAGCAGGGAAGGATGGTTGAAGCAAATTGGTGGCTATGTGAGTGCATGGAGGAGAACCAGAGATGAACAGCCTGAGGGAGTTTCTCTCAAGGCATCTTGCATCAGTCTCTCTCAATAGGGAACATTTCTGTAAATATATTGGGAACCGATGGTCTGCTAAGACTTCCTAGAATGGGCATATGTAAAATATAAAGCAACAGACACATTGGCAAGCCTCATAAGAAGTGAAGTTAGGCTTTTTTCTTACCTTAGTCAAAGCAACAATATTTTCTGCCTCCACACTTTTATGGAAGTGTATGTGTTTATTCTGTGAATATTCTAAGTAAATATCTGGGGAAAAGCTTAGATTCTGAATATTAACCTTAATGACTTCAGTTCTTCAGGGAATAGCATTTCAACATACAGTACAGTTTAAGTACGGTTCCAGATCTTCAAGTGTATTCTATACTCTCTTTCTATCTTTACACACTCTCTCTCTTTCTCTCTCTCTCTCTTTCTCACACACACACACACACACATTCACCATAGAATTTTTCAGGTACTTTCCTAGTGATTCTTTTGGAAAAAAATTACATCAGCCTCCCTAAATAGAATTATGACAAAACAAAGCTAGGCAATTTAGATGATTCAGCCAGCACACAAATACATACTTTCTACTTTGGGAAGAGTTGGACAACAAATTGGGATTCCATGTGGGATTCCCATAGACAATACAGGTGTCCATAAGGAAGCTTGTTTCTTAGTGTGACAATTTTGCATATCACACACAAAGATATGTATTTTGTGGAAATGGATAAATAAATAAATGATCAACTTTTTCATTGGTTAGTATATATAGATAGTGGACATGAATGTATCATATATACACTGTTGATAAGAGGAAAAATAAATGCTCAAAGATGCCAATCAATAAAACACCGAATAAAAAGTTTTACATATCCCAGTGATTGGTAAACCACGTGCCGTGTGCTTTTCAGATAACAGAAAAACAGTATAATGCAAGATAGGCTATCAATTAATAGGATTAAAATGGTCCAGCCTTCTAGAAGAATCTGTTACACAAATATTTGCAAGACAAAGTGGTGAATATTTTTAACAACCAAATATTCTAAAAGTTACACTTTTCACCACTATATCTCTAGTATGATTCTAGTGAATCCTTCAGGAAGTGTGTTATGTATATAATGGATAAAGCTGGGCATACAACTTATTCTAGGCAGACATTCATAAAGTAAAAGAAAAATGTGACTGTGACTGAACTAGATTCTCTGGAGCAGACAAACCTCATCTTTAAATAGTAAAGTTATTACTATGGACTGAAGGCCTAAGAGAATTAATTTTTGCAGATGAAACACAAGCATGGCTGGAAGCCAGATGAAGAGATGAAATGATGTGGCAACAGGCTGGAGCTGCCTTGGAAGTTGGCCCAGATCCATGGGAATTGTTACACAATTTGGGAGGCCTTCAGCAAGAACTAAAAAAAATGAATTCACATCATTTTTGCTAAGCACTGTTTGCCACAATTGCTTCAAATTAGTAATGATGTAGAATATAGTTCCTTCAAAAATTCTTGTGAAGACACTAGAAATATGTAAACATAAACAAAAGCATAATTGTATGATAACAGTATTAACAAAGGTACTATAGTCCTGCTCAGTAATTTATAATCTGCTGGTCTAACAGGGCAATTTTGCAACAATACCATAGGTACAGACCTTACACAAACTTTATTAATTTATTTATAAACTGCCTTTATTATTTTATGAACAGCTCAAGGTGGCAAACATATTTAACACACTTTCCTCTTCCTATTTCCCACAACAACAACCCTGTGAGGTGGGATATACAGCTTCATCCTGTAAATGTTTACTTAAACATACATTCCAGTGAATTCAGTAAAACAATTTGCCATTTAAAGTTTTTTAAGAGATGTACATATGTCTTATCCCCCCAGTGAGGCACCACCTTGCTGTGGTTGCGGGGCTTGTGTGCTCTGAGAAGATGAGAACTATGCCAGAGGTTCAACCATACTGGACAGATCTCATCAGAGGAACCAGACAAAGAGTGTCTCCCACCCATAAAAAAATGAGAAGTAAATTACAGAAATCCATACAGCTCAGTCATTGCCCGGGTTAACAAGGACTAGATGTTGTTGGGGTTCCTGGACATCTAGTGAAAAATGGGCTACAAGACTCCACTGGAGAAGGAAATGGCAACC
>JANHZU010010621.1:554876-572336 GCA_032468055.1 Acrochordus granulatus | reverse complement strand
ACGTCTTCTACTTGAGAAAAATCCAGTCCAGATGCCTGTTTTTTAAACTTTGTTGCGATCACTTAGCAATGGAAATTCTAGTCCTAATTACTATAATTAAGTGAGGACTATCTGTGTTAGGATGCAAAGTTAGTTGAAATAGCATAGAATGGTCACTGTGTTTACATGGCATAAAGATGTAGTTTAGGTGCAGTGGAAGTGCACACTGTGTTGAAAAAGAGCTTCTATAGACACATCATATAGTATGTTGCTATGGAAATGCCCCTATTATACACAAAGGCAATCTTTTGGGGTATTTTCCATTTGGCTAATAAGGTGTAAATGACCAAATACAGATTAGCCAATGCAGCAATACATTTTGAAATGCCTTGTTCAAAATTGATGAAATAAGCTTGCTTATATGTGTATTTTGAATCTTTCACCTTGGAGTATTACTTAATGTGTCCTTGCATGTCTGACCAAGACTCTGAAGACGCTTAATAAAGCTTTGAAGACTTTTAAATCATGTCCTTACTGAGTAAAAGAATGGACCCAAACTTTGTCACTCAAATGACACTGGATTCCACATATACATCCTGGGTATTTCTCCAGTACTTTCCACCATCAATTACGTCTCTTTACTTTTCTCTCTCTCTTTAAGCTCTTCTAGCTTTCTAGACATTTCCTGATAAAGATATATCCTTTGGTCCTTTACTTCTCTCTACAATCATGAATCATTTCATGACAAACTGAGATCAGACTCTGGGCAGAAGGCTTCTAGGCTTCAGTCTGGTTGAGATTCTGTACTAGAGCTTGACAGTGCAGAGAACTCTATGGTACTCTCTAATCTGGTTTCTTTAAGGAGAAACAGATAATTTTTTGGAAAGGAATGACTTTTATATGCACTAACAACACCATCATATGAGAAATACATCTGTAACAGAGTAAATAGCTCCAGGGAAAACTTCAGAGGAAATGAATCACACTTCTGTAAAATAGTCTTAAAAATTATCAATAATTATCTTTTTTATCTAAAACACTTAAATTTTATTTAAAAGATAAAGTTGAGGTACATTTTATAAGAAGTAGATATATCAGTATATGCATTACTCTTAAGATAGGTACTTATACCTATTCTCTCTATTATCATGTTTGAAACCTATATCAATGCAATTAATGTTGCCTTTAATATCATATGCAGGTTTGGCACATATCTTTAATAAGAATCAAAACCTGTTTATTTTCTCTGATAAAAATCAGTGTTTGTTAATTATATTTATAGCTTTATTTTGATGCTGGAAGTGGCTGCAGATAGGATGTCTCAATCACTACAGAGAAAGTAATCTTGAGAAAGTGGTATTCTAATACATGTACAGGACTGTACTCCAAACATCTGATGATAATGATCCACAAGTTTATGGGATAATAAATTTGATTATAAATAGGGATACTATATGTGGGTTGTAAAAATTGAGATTAACATAAAATGCAGCAAAGGTTTCTGTATTTCTTTTTTCCCATCTATTGTTCATCTAGATTTTTGTCCAGGTACGGTAGACTTGTTTAGAGTGCTATAAGATTTTTATTTTGCCACAAAAATTATAAAATGTTCATAATAAGACAGCAGTATCCAAAATTGTTGAACAATAAAAAGCACTTCAGAACAAAATCTGATTTTGAAGTTTATGCTAGATTGTTAGCTATGCATACAAAATTATAATTTTTTGAAAAGTAGTGTAAGGTACTAATAGTTTCAAGGAATATTTCAAGGAATTTAATTTTGTTGTATATGGTACAATGACAATAAAGATTATTATTATTATATGTCTTATGCATGCTTTCTGCCGTGATGTTTTTTTATTTATCAGGAAAGAGGAATAAAAAATAAAAAGGAAAATAATGTGGATTCTAGAATATTTGCAAGGATATCCTGCAAAGTTTTTACATTGTAATATTTGGGAAGAAACATGGTAACTTAATTTTTGCTGTTACAGACAGTTAAGACAGTTGTCCTTCCAGAGATACCCCTAATAATACGTGAAAATATTTGGTAGTTTCTGGGGTGTGTATAGTCATGTGAGAAGCCAGTTGTTTGTAACATATGGCCCACTGGATTTCTTAATGTATGTACTAAATTTGTCATCTTTCACTAGTGGATAACCTAATAGATATTATGTTTCTTGTGTTTTATGATTTCTGAAAGATCATTCCAGAGCATATGTTCATCTATAATCAGTCATGACACTGTAACCTCTAACTCTATGGTTTGCCTAGATAAGAATTACAATGCATTTTGATTTATAACAATTCTCAATGTTTTGGGACATATGGTGGAGGAAGGAGTCTAAGATCATTGTGAACATTTATTTATGAAGCTACATGAATTTATATAACACCCAATTCCCCAAAATCTAGAAAGTTTATAATATTTTGTAACTTCTCTTTTTTTACTGTAAAATGATTTATGATCTATTGAATGTATAGTAACTTCATTCTATGTTTGTTTCAGTGAAACAAAAAGGGTGGAATTGGAAAGAAAAATGCTTGAATACAGCACATCTGATACTTGCCTGTAAGCTTTTTAAATATGTAGTTTTATTAGTTCTGTTATGTTTTATTAAGGGGCCCAGTGGCCTAGCAGTTAAAATGCTGGGCTTGTTGACTGGAAGGTCATCAGCTTGGCAGTTCAAGACTCCAGCGCCGGGTAACAGGTGAGCTCCTATTATTTTCCCAGCTCCTGCCAACCTAACAGTTCGAAAGCATATAAACATTCACGTAAATACATAGATACTGCCTAACTTGCTGGGAAAGGTAACAGCATTCCATGCGCTTTGGCATATAGTCATGCTGGCCACATGACCATGGAAGCATCTTTGGACATCGCTGATTCCCTCAGCTGTGAATCGGAGATGAGTACTACCCCCTAGAGTTAGACAAAACTGGCAGGGGAATCCTTTACCTTTTACCTTTATGTTTATTATGTAATGTATAATATGAAAGTATAGATGCCTAAAATTTATTTAACAATATAGTACATTATAACACTGATTGGTATATATAGTTAGATTCATATGTGTCTGTAATTTTTCAATGTGTATTGAAAATGGAAATAGAAGAAGATGAATGAAGAGAAGATACTCAGAGAAAGCGAAACCTACATCTAGTTTATCCCTGGATAAATATAGATCTGTAACTAGAAATATTATGGATCCTAACATAAACTAAGATGAAAATAGAGATATGAAGAAATAATGTAGAAAAATAATATAAATACATGTCAGCCACTAGGTTTAAAATTTCTTAATTGCATGGAAAAGTGAAGATCATTCAATTCAACTGTTCAGAAGAAAGCTTGCTTCACTTTTGTTAGTTATCATAATGGGCCTCTCAGTTGACCAGCAGAAATAGCATAGCAAATATATTTGATATGCACAGCTAGAATACTCGTAGTTTAGTTTCCTGATATTTCTAAAGAGTTACTTTTTTAAAAAAAGGCAATAGTATTATTGAAACTTTTTAGAAGTGGGCAGAATCTTAACTTGGGAATCTGATACTTAACAGGATTTCAATGGCTGTAATCCTGGACAGAAAATTAATTTTCCTTGCACAAATATAACCTAACCCACTGATACCAGATTTTTCCCTTGGTTCCCATCCTTTTTTAAAGTTAAAGCTTCTTTATATGTCATACATAAATTTTAATGACTGTTTAATAAGTAAGGTTTTCTTTGCGGTGATGAGTTGACAACTTGCCCTAAGGAGGCAAGGTATATGAGATGTCCTAAGACCAATAGCTGCAGACTGCTGTATAGTTCAGAGCAAGACCTATTCAAATTCTTTGAAAGAGGCCCCTTAAAATGTGTGGGGAGCATTTATAAAATATCTTTTTGAACTGTTAAAGCAGCCATGTCTTTTTCACAGGCTCAAATGTTCAGCCACAAGCAATTTTTGAAGAAACTTTGTGATCCTGGAAAAAATTTCAGGTGGTTAATAGTTTGAAAATCTTTTGTGTGTGCTCTTACGTAATCTGAAACACCTTGTATGAAAGATTTGAAGAGCTCTATTAACTATTCTTTTTAAAGACAGTTAATGGATACTAATTAGTATGTTGTGTAGAGTTGTTGGGATGAAAGAACCAAAGGTGGAAAGTGTATTTTAATTCTTATCATCTCCAAGTACTATTTAGGGGTACAGGCTAGTCCCATCTTCCTCAGTATGTGCATAATTTAACTAGCACAGAGATGCTTCATTGAGACTTATTCCTGTTTGCAATGGTGTTTTGGTTCCCCAAACAATAAGCAACCATGAAAAGGGGAGAAACAAAATGAGATAATATTGGGCTGTGTGTACATTTGGACTATAACCAGATTATACTTTGTTGGAGAATTTTGAATTGTTGTCTTGAACATTAAGATTGATTTCATTTTTATTGTTCTGTCTAAAGAAGAACTTTAGAGTTCTTCTGATAATTCTATGTATATTTAAGAAATGTTTCTCTTCACAAAAATAAACTGTAACAGCTTATGATTTCTTCCTGTGCAGAACTAAAATGAAACACAGAAATTTAAAAAAATATTTAAATGAGATATGTGAGCGTCAGAAGAAGTCTTTGCTCCGAAACCAAGATTTATTGAAAGAATTTGATTGTATTGAAGCTCATATTAGGAAGTTTGCTTCAAGTTCAGAGTCCCTTCAAAACCTAAAGGTATGTTGTGTTCTACCTGTAATAAGTAACAATAACTTTGAAGGAGCCTGATCTATATTCAGAAATCTTATGTAACATATGTTGATAGATGAGGATATCAGTATAAGTATTGTTTTTATCTTCTTACAGCCTTGGAAATAAAGCACAGCTGGGGAGCTTGAGAGACTTGAATATTTCTCTTTCAATATGTATTTATATACCTGAACTCTAATTGTTAAATATACAACTTGATTGGAAGATCAGTGAAATTGGACCTAAAAGAATATAGAGAAATATTTCTTGATATTACATTTTATTGAAAATTCTTGTGAATCTTTCTACCTCGTGTGCAGCATGTAATTTTCAATAGCTATTAAATCATTCTCAAATGCTCGTTATGTTTTAGAGGAAGATTTTGGTTTGCCTGATGGGGGCTGTCTTATATTTAATTTACTGTATCATCACCTTTGTTGGCTTCTGCCAAATTTGTACATGTTTTTGTAATTGGTAGTTCTTATGAACTTTGTATCTTCTTATATATATTATATACATACCATTTAAAGCACAGAATTTTATTCTGGTGATACATTCTGAAGAAGCAATTAACGGCTCTAAAACTTTTTAGTAGTTTTTATATAAATCTTAGCTAAAGAGAAGATAAAAACATACAGATAGGCTATGGCTGCTAATTTAGAAGTAAGGAAGAACTAATGAAAAACTTGAATAAACCAGTGTAGTTGATTTTAAATAAAATGAAAGCACTTTACATCAGTATTATTTTACCTTTGGAACCATTTTTATGTACTGTATTTATCTGGATGTAAGCTTAGTTGTTTTCCAGATAAATGAATTTAAAATTGGAGAGTTGTCTTAAATTCCTTAAGAATATGATAATGGAGGCATATGAATTTTGTCCCTGTAAAATCTTTCTTTTTTGTGTGATCAATCCTCTCAAATTAATATCATCTTCCTTACTTATATCATTAATTTTAGTCATATTGAATACAGTATTCAGAATGATTAAAATTAATATATGTAGAATATTTACTGAGAAAATTATTCAAAATGCTTTTAAACATGTCAATTTTTTACACTGTATGCTTCATATTACTACATCAAAGCAATCCACCAAATAAAATATTTAATTTAAAGGAAGAGGTAAATGTAATTGGTTTCTGTTGGAATCAGTGATATATCTGTTTAACTTTGGCTACATCACAACCAGAATGCTTAATGATTATTTATAATATCTCTCCTTACTCTAGGCAGAGTATGAAAAAGAAATTAAAAACAGGCTGTTGCTTGAAAGAAAAGATACATTAAAAGATGAAATGGAGTATGCTACTAAACATCAGGTAAGCCACAATTCCTAAAACATGTAAGACAATTTTCCTTATTTTATTTTTTTCTATTTTTATTTTTAATTCTTTATTTTTCCTTTCTTCCTTATTTTCCAATTATTTTAATGGGAAAATTCAGGCCATATTTAAATCTCTCTTTTGAATCAGTGGGATTGGAGGTATTGACTGGATTGATAGATATTTTACTGTAAATTTGTGTGGCTGTTTTCACAAATAGTCTCTCATTTTGAAATTAATAAACAGGAAAAAAAGGCCTTCACTTTACCTAGTATTTAATTTAAGAATCTGGCATTCTTAAATTCTAGACTCAAAATAGTGTGGCAAAGTCTTATAAATTTTAATTGAAATATGTTAATTGAAAGATGTAATTTCATACATTTTGACCTTGCTTTTCTCTCTAAAAAGCAAAGATTTCATATCTAAATCACAGACAAACCTGACAAGTAATACTCAAATATATTGCGCTATATATCTGTAGTAATGCAGCCTTCTAATCCCCCCTCCTATCTCCATATAAATGATACAGTTCAAGACCAGAACTCTTTTTCTTCACTAAAAGCAGGAAAGCTCTTTTAGATGAAATGACTAAAAACATCTTGTAATAACTTGGAGCATGCTGGCAAGAGTAGTCACTTGTGACTATATGTGAAACCCCCTCAGCTAGTCGATATTGTAATAAGCCAAAATGGGTAGCATCGCTCCATTATTCAGAAAAGCAACAGCATGTTTGTCCCTTAGGCTACAACATTCATTAAGGAAAGCTTACTGGGCTGAAAGCTGGAAACAGATGATAACAGGATATGATTTTCATATTTAATGCATTCCTTGAAAGAGTATGTGTGCTGCAGATTGATAGAAGAATCAACTGCTACTTTACTGAAAGACTTTCTAGTTTGCCCTATAGCTACCGATAGAATCATTCAGCCAAGAAATTAACTTTTCCTCCTTTTACCTGCTTTATGTATCAGCTAAGCAGGCTGTCTTGCTGCCAGCAAATGTTATTATGCATTTAACTGTTTGGTATTTAAGACTCTTATCAGGAAAGAAACAGAGGCAACACTATTTCATGTATGTGTGTGTGGATGTGTTTAATAGTGGCAGGAAGGTTTTCTTCATTGCATTAGCAGTTGTTAATCTGAGGTTATAGATTTCTTTTTTCCTGGGTATAGATTAAAAAGGTGTTGAAACCTTGAATTTAGACTATTCTTCTTTAATACAGAGCAATGAGCTTCACCAGCTTTGACCTAGATAAGTAGACTTGGATAATATAAATGTACACTTAAATCATATATTTATTAAAATATGGATAAAATTCTAAAATACTAATTTTCTCTTTGTGCGTTTTTATATAGTAAGAGCTAAAATATTTATCTGGATGTTTTTGATTTTAAATATTTTATATTAGATATCCAAAAGCCATTAAGTACTATAGTATTAACATACTATTATTCTGCAAATTGTTTGATACTTTGCTGTACATTTTAAATTTATTAATCTTTGTATGAGGGTGATAGTGTATGTGTGCTGCAGATTGATAGAAGAATCAACTGCTACTTTACAGAAAGACTTTCTAGTTTGCCCTATAGCTACCGATGGAATACACAGCTTTTACAAATGCTGACTAGAATCCAAATAGTAGCATATATAAATAAAAACTTCTCTAAATAAAGAGTGATAGAATTTGATGATTCTCTGCAATCTGTATTCTAGAAACTGTTGAAGTCAAACAGCTTTAGTCAGGGAGTTCCTTCCTGTTTACATATTAGGACTCTGCAGATCATTCAGAAAATTTAGCATGGCCATGTCATTTGTGCTGAAGTAACTTTTTATTTTTAAATGCATTCAGAACTCAACATTAATAGAATGCAAGAGCATGCACAAAAATACATATGCTTCTCAAAGCTTAACGAATCAGCCAACAAGTGCTGATGTGTTTTCATTTTAAATACTCTGAAGCTCAATATAAGCAAGACACTAAATTTGAAATCAACAAACCTATCAAAGCATTATAAAAGTTTATTGACTGTATCCAGCATATTGAGTGCTGGTAGTCCTTGATTTACGACCAGTTGCTTAGTGATTGTTGATGTTACAATGGACCCCCCCAAAGGAATTTATGACCTGGTTTGAAATTCCAATGGCCATCCCATCTATGGACTGTAATTGCATTTCAGATGCTTGGCAGAGAAAATTTACAGCTGTTTGCAGCATCTTGCCATCATGTGATTGTGATTTATGCTGTTTTTGCTGAAAACTGGCATTTACTTCCAGTTTTTGGCAAAAGCATACCATAGCAAACAATTGGTTTGCTTACTGACCACGATGTTTGCTTAACGATTGCCACAAAATGTTGTAAAATTGGGGCAGTTATGTGGGTGTCCTGCTTTATGATAATCACAATTTACAACCATAATGGGAAGGCTCCAGTACAGTCATAAGTCAAGACTACCTGTATGGATTTTCAGAAGACTTGTCTCATCCAGCTGGTTAGTTAGATGTGATCAAGCAATGCTGTAAAGGAAACAAGAACTGAAGCATGTGTGAAGAGGGGGAGCAGCCAAGAGTCATTACACATGATCAAATGCAAGAGGGCCAACCCCCACGAGAACCATTAGTTTATATGCCAAGGTCAGGAGCAAAGTGAACAAATTCTTGTAACCTTGAGACTACTATTAAACAACTGAACAGAGACTGCAGTCTTGTAGTGGTACTAGAAGTCAGCAAACACTACTTTTCCTGGCTTTGTAAAGTCCTTACCTTTGCAATCACAGGCCTTTGAAGTACTGTGATTGCATACCAGTGTTATTTTCCAACTATGGCAGTATCTTGCTCTGCTGCATGTACCCTCTTGTCAGTCAGCATGATGATTTGCACACTGCCTGCAGTGGCAAGGACACTTACTTACTTATTAGATTTCTATGCTGCCAAAATCCAGAGACTCTCGACGGCTAACAAAAAACATACATTAAAAAAATTAAAATAAAATAAAACATTATTTTTATAATGTTTAAATAAACAAGTATTATACACTTGAGTTATGTTTCCATCTCTCTTGATCAGTAAGACCTTGCCTTCTCTTTCTGACACTCCCAGATGCCCCTTTGCCTTTCTAGATCATGATGCTAGAAAATGGCATTTTTACAGGAAAGAAGAAGGATTAAGCCATAAAAGAGTAAGGCTTGATTTAAAATATGCAGCCTACCAAGTAGTGCAGTTGTGCTATCAAGCTGGTACATACACCTCATTGGAAGAATTAATTTTCCCTAATTAAGAAGCATTTTTTTGTTTTGAGGGAGAGGGAAAATGTTTTTACATTAAAGGATGAGTCTTGGATTCCTATACTGGGCAAGGTTTCATACTAGGAATCTCTAATACTTAATTCTATTATTTGATGAACTGAAAAGCCAGGGAGGGAAAAGGTAATCTTTGTTGTTTCTCTAACTTGTAACTCCTCATACTACTTTAAAACTAAGCAGGTTTAACATTGCAAGAATAGATCTGTGGATGAAGATATCTCTCCATATTTTCAGGAAAGGAGAAGAAAGGCATGGCAGAAACTCTGTGAGAATGGCAGAGAAGCACCAGACTGCCTTGGCACTTGACCTTCTGATCCTGCCAACTGGGCCAAAATGTTGTGGAAAAAATGCACATTTACATAAGAATCAAAATGTTTGAAGATAGATACAACAAAATATCTTTTATTGAAATGCAGAACTATAGTGATCACTGGGCTCTTGGCCAAAGAAATTCCAAACTAGGGGTGTTTATATAACCCAAGAAATGTTACATTGGAGTGATAAAGAAAGCACTGTAAATTAAACTATGACCTTTCTAACAGGAATATAACATCTGATAATACTATGGGATGGCCTTAGTATAGTTGTGCCAGCACCTCTGCATTATTTTCTATTAATGGGACTCTATTAACCTACTAACACTGTCTTCCATAAACAATGGCATTTATTATACCCATATTGTCTCATTTCACACCAAAGAAAAACAACAGTCTAATTTCTGTTATCTGTTTCTTTCTCTCCAGAATCATCAGGTGGTTCTGGTTTGCCAGAAATAGCTTTCTATTTCTGTGTTTTTCCCCATTCTTATGCCATTTACATGGAAGCTGGTTTGGTGTGGTTTAGACACCAGGATACTGTGAGTTCTAGTCCCACCTTAAGCATGAAGCCAACCGCGTGACCTTGGTCCTGTCATTCTCTCTTATCCCTAGGAAAAGGCAAGGGCAAACCATTGCAGAAAAACTTTGCCAAGGAAACTGCAGGGACTTGTCCCGGCAATTGCCAGCAGTCAAAGCCACGTAAAGGTCATCATATATGACAACCTTTCACATTAAGATTGAATTTAATACTGTTGATTAGTTAGTTTTAATCCTGATTTAATCCTTTTTAATCCCATTCTATATTTTGGTTGTATTCAGAATATTAAATATATGTATCTTTATTGATTCTGTGTAAATTACAAATCTGAAAAACTTTTGGCAATGTGCATTTGCAAAATGGATTGGGGGTTAAATTTTATTAGGAAATTTCCCTGTGCTTTCTTATTTATTTCAATTAATATATGAGATTTTTTTAATGAGATAGATATGTATAGTAGGTGAGAGTGTAACCCCTCACTTCATTGAACTTGCCATTTTTTCTTTATTTTTATATTTTTTGTTGTGAGATACTCAGAATCATTGGAAATAGACAGCATATAAGTTTAATAATTATTGTTAATATTTTTTTAAAAAAAGGTACATTATTCAGAAAAATCCCACTTGCTATAATAATAATGGGGAAAAATATCCTCTTGATTTCCAACTGTTTTTCAGATGACTCCAGAAGCAAGGCAGTCAGAAATTAATGCCAGGACAGCCATGTCAAGAGGACTATATCATACAGCAACTATCTTTATGGGCCGCCAAATATCAGCTGTCTCAAATGTTGAACATTTCAGTGCACTGCACAAGTCTGAACTCACAAAGAGCTTTTCAATTTCTGACCCACATTCCTATAGACAACCATCACAGAGCTGCTACATGACAGACAGCTGCGTAGTTCAAACAAATAGTGATCTACAGTGCTCAAATAAGTCTGACAAAATAGATGGGAAGACATCTGTCCTGAAGGGTGAAGAAATGCCAGTCACATCTAGTGTATCCTATGAGAATGAAATGACTGATGGTTTAACAGTGGAAAGTATGATCAATAATGACAGCAATAATTTTGTGAAAAATAGCATCCACCCTGAACCTAAATCCCTGTTAAAAACTTATAGTTCCTGCAAATCATTGACCCATGAACACTCTTTACTCCTTGAACAAGGAACTGAAATGCCAGTCTCATTGCTCGGTGATCCTGAGTTACTTGTTTCTGCCAATGAGTGCTCAGAAGAAAAGTTTTCAGGTATAAAGATGATACACCTTGAGGTTTTATAGAAAAAAGGAAGAAAGCTATCCTTCAGCTGTATTGTTGATGATGCCCTCCCTCAACTGGAGGGTTAATAAATGTAGAAAAAAAGTACCTTTTAATTAGCAAAAGATAATAATGTGGTTCAGAACTATTACTGTTTTACATTAAGTTTGGTTTAGTTGTGTGCTTAACTTGCTCCATTTAAGAAATGTTTTCTGAGAACTCAGGCAAAGAGATGTTTTTGTTACACATATTGTGAGATGGTTTGTCTTAAATTTATCATAGTGGCTGGTTTTATAAAATATCCAGTATGACTTTCTTTAGCCAGGTCAGTTTTGTTTCACTTTGTTTTTGGAAACACAATATTAAAAAATAACTTTTTTGGCTTATGATAATATTCCAGATGGGTTCAGAGCACTATTCTAATTGTTTGTAAATAAATACTTACATTTAATATTTTTAAATATTGGATAACACCGTTAAATTTTTGTTACAGTTTCGGGGAGCACTGTGCAGTTAGACAAAAATATTCTACAGGGGGAAGATAAAAGTTTAAGTGGAAGCACTGATCTTACTATTTCACTGAGTGAGGAGGAGGAAGAATCAAATTCTTTGAAACTACAACAGAGTCTAAACGGCGTAGACTGCCAACTTGACAACACCATAGGTAATAAAGAAGAATATTCTCAAATGCCTGTTTCAACTGAACACACATCTTCTGATCCTGAGTTAAGGTAAAACATTAATGTTTATTTGTATTTTTTTTATTTTTATACCTACTCATTCTATAATTCTGGGTAGTGTACAGTAATAATAATGAAAGAAGTGTCTAACAATATACCTTATAATTAAAAATTAAAATATAAATTGCTATTAATAATAATATAAGAATAATATCAAGATGATCTAACATCTAGATATTAGTTGTTAAATGCTTATTTAAATGTTAAAGGAAGATGTTGGCATTTTCTTAAATTCCACCAACAATAGTGTAGGCCTCTGGGAGTATATTTATTTGTTAAATTTATACACAACCTAGCTTGCTACATTCCGGAATGTAGGGGCAACATTGAGAAGGTCTGTCTTCTAGGTCCTACTTTTCTCAGTTCACACTTCATGACTGCACAGAATTCTTTGTAACAAATTATATTTTCCCTACATTATCCACTCCTTTCAACTGATACTAATTTTTTTTCTTGCTATGATCAATCTAATGGAAGTATGTCTGTTAATTTAATTCCATGTGTCATCCACTATAGCAAACTTGCCTCATGTTAAGATTTTCACTTTTAGCAAATACGGTACTATTGTGAATAATTAGTCTGGTTTTCCTCTGCAACATATGGAAAGCCATTAAAACTTGCAGAGAGATACCAAGAATAATTTGTGTTGCTTTCCTAAATTCCAGCTTACCCCAGCCATTCAGATAGTCCTCCAGTTTTGGGTAGGTTGAAGTGGTACTTTCTGCCTATAAAATTCTGAATCTTTATGTGGACAATAATCATATTCTTCTCTTGTTTTTTATTTTAAGTGCCTTTCAAATAACTTCACCCCAGCTCCTCTGTTTAATAGGAGTTTCTCTGTCTTCCTTCTAACTGCTGTTTGGTCTCTTACAAATTTTTCCAGAACTGGTATCTTAAAACATTGTTATTTTTGAACATCAGTTTGTGTTAAATCTGAGCACTTAAATATGTTTAGGGCTAATATGGAGTTATACTTACTGATTACTTGCTGGTTATACTTATTTTTCTCCTCTTCTGACCCATTTTAAATTATGTTTGCCAATAATGTATTGGTTAACAACTTTTGATTTGATATTAGGGTTTTAAAAATATTAATAGTATCAAGGATGTCATCTTCCTTGTATCTTAGTTAAAGCTCTCTTTTTTTAAAATTGTATCACTGTGACAGACATGCCAAGAGTCACTTCAGATTGCATCAGGATATACATTGAATAAATACATGTATTTATGAATTAAGTTTGAATGAAATTAAATAATTAATTCTTATGTTAAAAACATAGTTCAGTTAGTAATTCACATTTTGCTAGATATTGTTTGGAAATAAAAATAACACCTTTATATATGTAGCCTATATTATATGTAGTCTTTATTATAATTATTTTTCTATGTTAATTGAAATGATGTGTTATTACAAATGAGAGTAACACTTTATATAAATTGTTATAATTTATGTGTTGTCAATATCCACTCTCCTCTTTTTATCCAGTCCTATTTAAGGTTTCAGTTAGGTACAGAACTAGATGGTTTAGGTCCTAAGCAGTGTACTGGATTGTAATTAAATCTCTGTGAATTGAATCTCTCCAAATCTTGTATTTCCTCTTGTTCATTGGGCTTTCACCATATGTGGTTTTTAAAATTCTGCCACTGATTTTCATAGGTGCCTATATTGATATCTCTGAATCCTGTCCTATCACCATATTTTTATTTTAAAGATAGCATCATATTGACATCTAATAGGAACTAATTAGTATTGTATATTGTAGCCATTGGCCTATTAATATTTCCTATTAATATTAATAAGTGGAAAATCTATTAGATAGTACAGGATCTTTTGAAATTTTCAGTGTGCCAGTATTGTCAAACTGAGATAGAATCTTGTCTTGTACTTTATCAGTCCCATCACTAGCCTGTGCTTCATTTAGAACCTGAGCAAGTCCCCACTTTTCAACTTAGCACTTAGGAAAATAATGAGTATTTCAAGCTTAGTTTTAAGAAGAAACAAGGCAGAGACCTTTGCTTGTATTGCTTCAGCTGCATTCAAGAGGACTTAGCACAGATGGATTATGCATTACAAAATGTAACACATAATTCAAGCTGTCAGCTTAATCAGGCTGTTTCCAGGAAGCAACCTTAAAGAGAAAGACCCTTGTTTGCTGACCCCTGATCTGTAGCCTGCTGCATCATGTCATCCATTTTGTTTTTCTTTATTTATGTATCCTTTCCTTCCCCTTCTTTTTATTAATGTATTCCCTTCAAGTGGCACCCTGGAAAGACCACCCAGAGGGAGGAGCACAATAGGGAATGACCTAGCTGAAATAGAGATTTTGTAAGACTTCAGTGTAATGAAAAGCCCTGTTGAACTGCCTGTGTGTTCTTACTGGTTCAATGTGTGTTGGTTTAAAACTCAAAACTTCACTCCCACACCACCTTCATTTTCCAGTGTTCACCATTACTGTTACGGAAATGCACTGTAATCGTCTTCAGTAATTTAAATATTTTACAGTATCATGTGAATCATACACACTATGCATTAAAGTTGTAGATATTTTAAAAGCTTGATAGGATCTCTGAATATTGTTTTTGTACTGTGGTTTATAGGCCAGCTGTGTGTTTGCTTTATAGAGTTCTGCTGGAACAAAGCTGGCAGTCCGAAATAAAAATCTGAATAGCTATTTACACGTCTATAAAAGGATTAGCAATACTCCATTGTTAAAATGCTTAAATCTTAATTTGCATCATTATAGAGATATCCCTTTATTACAATTCTCCATAAGTTACTGTTTCCACCTGTAGGGAACATTAGCTTTTTCCATTCATATATAGAATTTTTTGGTCTTTTAAATTAGAAATAGCAAAATGCTAAGCTGCTTCAAACAAAGTTTGTTTGAATCATTGCATTATTGTTAACATTTATTAAGTCTCTTTGCTAATCATGTTATACATAGAAATAAATTATTTATGCTAAAATAGCCTAATAGAAAAAACTTAATTTTTATAAGCCAAATCAAGACAGTGCTTTATTACTAGTTACATTAATTATGCAAACTTATTGTATACAACAGTGACATCAAAACTTGAGCCATGACTGATGCAGGTTTATATATCCCATTATTTTTTTCCCTTTGACTTCTGAGATTCTCAATATATATGATGCCAGCTTTACACCGCAGATTTCTTATCTATGCTTTGTTGATTGCTACTTGTGAAGATAAAGCATACACAATATGATAAAGTTGCCTCATGCAACACTTATTACATTGTTGTATCCCTATCTAAATGTCACAGAAAAGGGACAAGAAAAAATATTTTTAGGTGATATAGCTCAGTGTTTGTTGGTATAATCCAGAAAAGGCATATACAATGAAATTCAGGCAAAAGTGTTCCTCCTCCTCCATGTATATTACTATGTCCTATTTTAATATTAATGTCTTAATAAGTTGTTAAACAAAATTTTGTTCTTGCATGAAATACAAATAATATTTTTTTCTTACAGAGAATGTCTGTCATTTGAAGGATTCTGTCATGTCTTAACGTTCATAGAAGAGCTGGTAGCTAGAGTACCTTCTGAATGCCCAGCATTATACCAGAGAGAAACTGTGAATATAGCAGAACTAGAGAAGCTTATAAGGTCAGTGGCAGTTTTCATTTAATGTGAAAAGTTATAATGCTATCTTTATAACAATTCAGATTGTGACTTTGGCAACTCCATTTTAATTTATTTCAGATTAATCCTCCATCACAAAAATTCTGGATTGTTCTCATTTCAGATTGGTCTGTTCAGTAGAAGAGTATAAACAATATAAGTCATGCACAGTGCACTTCAGGATTCATATTAAATAGGGTCCAAGTGATTAGAACTCTCAGCAGAGGTTTTACAGAACATATATTGTTATTTATTTTTGGGAAAAGCAATATTACTTTCTTTTGTTAAATTGGAGAAGATAGGAAAACACAGACTTAGTGTGGTGCTTCTCCCTTCCTTTCCAAACTTTAGGGCTCACTATAATACTGGTAATTTTTCCTTACACTTAAGATAAATATTCTTCCTTTTGGAATGGCCATCGATATCAAAGTAGTCTATGGGTGAGATATCTTTATACTAGTGTTGCAAAAACAGTTGAATCACTTTAAAATCATAGTTTTAAGTTTCCTTAATATATTTTAGAAATTATTGAATTTTATATTTGGCAATGCAATTAAGCTTTCATTATCATGGTTTACTTTGGTGGATTACAGGTCATACCTAGAGTGTTCTTATTGCCACAGTCCAGTTCAAGACTCTTTTTTCTCATTTCTCCTAAGAATTGTTGAAATAATTATGTATACTTCACACTTGACAATGTTGATATTGCAGACTCATATGATAGCTTTGCTTGTTTTACCATGAAACAGGTGGGCTTAAATCTTGAAGCAGAAATGCGATTGTGAAAAAGGACTTCTTAAATAATCTATCACATGTTTCTCCAAAAGAAACTTTACCCAGCTGCACATCACACAGATTTTAGCTGGGTTTAAACATCAATTATCAGATGTAGAATTAAATAATTTTTTTTGATTGTCAAGATGCTACAGTTGAAGAAGTTGGGCCATACATGAACTTCGACCTGTTCATATTTGATCAATATATTGATAGTATTTTAAATTTCATTGATAAAAATAGGCTATAGCTACCTGTTTTTAAGTATCTTTTTCTGTTTATAGCCTCTGTAATAAAGGTGGCAATTTGGCACAAGAAAACTTTGAGGCATGTGAAGCACTTGTCCTTTATCAACTTCAAAAATTATTGCAAATTACCATGAATGGATGCCTTTTACAAGATAAAATGCTTAATGACAAAACAGAGAGACTGAATGAAGAACAAGGCAGGTATGATCACTTAAGGCTCACACAGTCACCATTCTTATAGGTCACATACTGTATATAATATTGAATAATATGCAAGCATCAGGTATATAGTTTAACTATTCAGAGTGTAGAATTTAAATATGTTTTTATAGAACATTCCTGCATGTGTTTACCTTGATGTCAGTCACAATAAGCATAATCAGATTTATTCCCAGGTAAGAAAGTAAAAGAGTAGCTTTAAAAGGAATGAGATGAATAAAAAAAGGAAAACCCTAGATAAATAAGCAGAGCAACAGCTAAGACCAGGGGCTGGCAGCTTTTGAGTATCTGAGAACACACGAAGTGTTAGCTTAGACTTTTGACAGTGCATCTCTTATTATGTACAGTATGTAGCTGCAAACACATACACATATGCATAATCTATTATTAGATCACCACTC
>JANHZU010010621.1:500959-512425 GCA_032468055.1 Acrochordus granulatus | reverse complement strand
GTGAGTCGCGGCTCGTCTAGCGGAATAGGTTTTGATTAAAATTTTTGCTCGTCCTGCGAGTTTCTTGCCCTGTGAGTTACTTGTCTTGTGAGGCACCACTGTATTTACAAGTTTTCTCTCTGCATTCACAAAAAGCAAATGCATTGAGTGTATTCTGAAAAGGGAAGGATTGCAATCACATTTCTTTTGGGATAATATAAGTTCATGCATGTTCGGAGGTAACTAAGTAAGCTTGCTGTCTTCAAATGCATGAAAATTATCTATGTGTCTGTAAATTGGTTAGTGTGTTTCAAAACATCCTTGCCAATACTAATAGAGTACATTAACTTTATAATGCCAGGTTAGAGTGAGGATTAAGATCAATTTTAGTTTATGGATAAGATGCTTACTATGTTTTTGGCAGGTTACAGCAAAATTAATTTATCTTAAAGTAGCCCCTGCCTATGCTCAAAAAAATTGTTTAATAGTGTGCTTTCACAACTTCAGAAGCTTCATTTCTTGATCCACTTCAACTAGCCAATGTTTGTGTTCTGCTTTAAAATGTATATTTTAAAAATAGCCCAATCTTGTCTCTAAACATTATTTTATGTTGTTATATAGGGAACAGAATTTATGGACAATCTTGCTAAATGTCTTCGCTATTATGTTGCTGATCGTTTAAACAATGATCCTGGATGGAAGAATTTAACGGCAAGTTTCACTCTCTTGACTGTCATTCCAAAGGGTATTTCTTAATGTAAATGAATTTTAGATAGAATAACCGTTAAGCTGTTTTTCAGGAACTTTTTCCCCCATATTATGTCAGATGTGAATATGCTTTATTAAATAACTTTTCAGTCAACTAATAGAACCTCAAGACTTTTTATTAATATATAGTGTAGCAAGCATAGACATCAGTCTTAGGAATATGTATATAATTTAGCTTGTATAAGACTTGCCAATGTTTTCCTTTTCAAAATTTCATATTAACTTTGAACATCTTAAATTTCATACTGAAGAGGAATAGCTACAGCATGGAAACTATATACTAGAATATATGAACTGAGAAAAAAAGCCTTCTTTAACAGTGAAACTTCTCTGTTTAACATAATCCTATGGGAGAAAGTTTGAATCAATAGATTGAATGAATAGGGAGAACTATTTGGAGTTCAGCAAATTAATTCAAAGAGGAAATCCTTAACAATTCTTCTTGTAAGAGGATAGTGCAAGAAAAAATGTCTGTGGTGCTTGTGACATCTATATGTCTGCCTGAAAACACAGTGTACCTATACGCTCACTGGTATTTAAGGATTGGAATAATGAATATTCACAATTTAGCTCATAGAAGATTAAGGATTCTTCATCTAAAAGAAGATTGTGAGAATTGGCCCAAGAAGCAACAATGGAAAATTAAGAGAATCAAAGGAGCATCCTATGTAAGTGATAATGATAACCAGAAACAAGACAGTAAGGAAGTATTCTGAACTGCTAGAACTAAGAAACAGGCTTAGAAGAATGATTGGAGACCTGAACAGGTAAGAAGAGAATGGAATGCTGAAGAAGTTGGAGTGCTGAAGATGTAGCTGCTGTTTCAAGGAAATGAGAGTTATGGTAATTAAAGATTTCCTTCTATAAGGAACAAAAATTGATGTGTAAAAGATGGACCACTAATGTGTGAAATGCCCTGATGGAGGAGGTCCACTGATATGTAATTTTTCCTGCTGATTCATGTGGAGAAAAATGTAGTCAGGAGCAACTAAAATGAAACAGCATCCAACTTTGAAGAGCTAGGAAGGAAACTGAACAACCTGGGAACTCAGATGCCTTTTCATTCATCCTTCCCATCCATGTAATATACCAGAAAGGAAATGAAAAAAACTGAAAAAAACTTGTTGAACAAGTGCCTGTGAAAATAGTGTTGACTAGAAATATGTGCTTTCTGGGATTATGCTCAGTAATACTTAGACGATAGAATGATATGACTAGTATTTTCAGAACTGGATTTGGCTGAAGTATAATGAACTTACATTGATTCCTACGATGTTGAAGATTAAAGATTTCAGATAAGGATTTTTGCATTGCAGGAATAAATGAGTAAGCAACTATATTGGAGCACATTAAACCAATCAGGGAAAAGTCAGAAACATTTATGAAGTACCTTGTCTTCATTTTCTATATGCTAATGCTCAGAGTATAGGAAATACACAGGTTGAATATTCATGTTACAAGAAAGTAACTATGGTTTAATTACTATAGGGAAATATCATGAGTTATTTCTAAAGTTGGAATATTGCAGTTGAAGTATACATCTTTTGAAAGCAAGGAAAGGGAATGAACTTAATATCACAGGGTAAAAGCATTTGGGTTAAACTAAATGGAGAAAGGAATAAGTGCAACACACTTGTTGATCTCCACTATTGACTACCCAATGAAGGGAAATATATGGGTGATAAAAATGGCAATTCTTTTCAAGAAGTATGAACATTTAGTGACAGGGCATTTTAATTACTCCTTGTCTGTTGGAAGGTTAATTTTCCCAAGCATAGTCCTTCCAGAAGTTCCTAACCTTTTTCAGAGAGTAGAGGAAGGCACAAGAGGACTAGTATCCATAATTGACTTTTACCAATAAAGTTCATTGATTGAAGTGGAATTTATAAGAACATTGGGGGAAGTGATCAACATGTAGTTCTTGATTTTAAAGGAAATTAAAATGAATGAAGTCTTTGCTTATTCTGGATTTCAAGAAAGTTAATCTCAATAAATTCAGAGCAAATTATATTGAAGATGACAGGGCCACCAAATGGGAAAAGGAACTAGAAGGTGGATAAAGATAAAGGTTACCCAGCCAGTCATGACTGACTCTAGGGTGCGGTGCTCATCTCCGTTTCCAAGCCCGAAAAAAGAAAACATGGAAGAGATAATTGAAGTAATTCCAATTAGAAAAAATATAATGGAAGATAGCACATGAAACATATACATTGTCAATAAAAGGAGGAATCACTGACAAAAAAATAACATAGATACTTTTTCATATAAAAAATAAAGCTCAAAAGCTGAGTTTAGTGAAAGAGCTAAGAATAATAAAAGATTCAGATTTGTTTAAAATAAAATAGCAGGTAACAAAGAAAAGCAGACTTGTTTAACTCCTATTTTGTCTCAATCTATTCCAAAAGGCAGCATTTTTACTCTTTATATTCATTCTTATCAGTCAATTGTGAAAAGCAGTATGAAGGAACAGAATTGAAGTTAATATTAGGAAAAGCCTAGAAAACAAATATCTCTTTACTTTGAATGAGTTCAAATCTTCAGGGGTAGGTAAATTTGTTGATAGTCTGAATGCAGGAGTCTCATGCAGATTGTTTATAATTGTGTGGCATGGGTGTATTCCAGAAGTATTACTGGGAAATTGTTAAACTGGGCAAAATGGTGTAATTGAACCTGGATTGTTTAGAATTGCAAAAAAAGTTTGGTATGTAGTACCTTTTTTGTATATAATTTTTATTAAGGATTTTAATTACAATAGTAAAAACTAATGCAAACTAAACTTAAGAAAGAAAGAACAAAAAGTACAAGGAAAAAAGAAGTGAAAAGAAATAATGTAATAAAAAGAAACATGTAAAGAAATTGACTTCCAACCTTCATTACAAATACAAATAGATTTAGTTACTCTTAATCCTCTATAAGGTTACAAACAGATATCTCTTCATTCTATATCCTATCCCTTATCTACAAGTAAATCCTGGCGTTAGCAAAAAGTCTGTAAAGAGTTGCCAGAACTTTGCAAAAAATATTTACTTCAATCTTGATCAAATAAACCAAGTTTATATTCCTCTCTTTTACTTCTAACAGTCTTAAACTTTAGTTCATTCAAATATTGTAGAAATTGTGTTCCCTTCAGTTTTTTATTATTACATTGCGTAGCCTTCTTCAAGAGTTTAGGAAGCCTCTTTTATAGGTTCAATGAAAAACATTTTCCAGGTCATTCTCTTGGTTTGTCATTTATATTTCCCCTTTAATTTTTAAAACTTCAGGTTTTTTATATCCAATTAAATGTTCTTTTCCAAATCATTCTCTTGGCCTGTCATTTTAATTTTACTTTTGGTATTTTCTTTGTCTTGTAGACAACATTTGCTCCACATCTGTCATTCCCTCATTAACATCTTTTGAAGAAGGTCTGTCCATAAAGTCAAACCTCATACTGATAGTTGATACTTTAGGTCTAATTTCTGGCATCATTCTTCAAAGATTTCTTTACTATTTCCAGTGTTATGACATTTTGTGTCATTTTGTAAGTCCTAGGATTAACCTACACCGAAAGCATGCTTGTATTTTTTTTCCTTCTACTTAGAGTCTTTAGTCCCTCTAGTGTCCAGTTTCTAAAATCATTAAGTCATTAATCTTTGTTATGACTTAACAATAACCTAACTTAGCCAAAATAAATCTGTTTCCCATGAAAATCTGTTTATTTTTATAGATAATTCCAATGTAATATAGTAAAAGTCAATATTCCCAATTTAATTGGACCTATAATCTGTTTATAACTTTCTTAGATCAAAATCTTATTTAACTTTTTGTTGTTTATTTCAAACTTTTTTATGTTTTAAAGCTTATAATTAATTTTTCTTATGTTCAGAGTTGAAACTAAACTCACCTGGTAATTTATTAGATTTGTTGTTCCAAAGGTCTCTGTCAGCTTTAAGAGGACTAATAGGCTATTTCTGAAAGTAATTAGAAAGTGAAGCTTATGAATATAGTGTCCTTCTGCCATAGTTGACTGCAGTCTTG
The DNA here is from genome assembly GCA_032468055.1 of Acrochordus granulatus. Classification (NCBI taxonomy): domain Eukaryota; kingdom Metazoa; phylum Chordata; class Lepidosauria; order Squamata; family Acrochordidae; genus Acrochordus; species Acrochordus granulatus. The sequence continues at coordinate 507,661 of JANHZU010010621.1, read as the reverse complement.
TGGTCTCCTCATAAGGAGCAGCCATCTAAAGCATAAAGGGGCACTCTCCCATAATCTCCTTGTCAGAGAGATTCTGAAGAACCAGTCTACTCACTGGTTCTTCAGTCTTTGCTGCGGTCATCAACTCCCCATTTGTGGAGACATTTTCAGTTTGCCATGCCTCCTGCAGAAGTCCTGGATCTAAGTACATTTGAAATGATTCATACTTTTGAAAATATCAAGAACAGTGTTATTCCAGTTTTTGGTATTTTTAAAAAATGGTTAAGACAGCAAACATTTAGAAAATATTGTGCCAAATAAACATTAGAAGTAATTTTCATGATAGTATTGTGTATTGGATATTTCATTCTGCATTTCATATTTCTTCCTTTTGTTATTGATAGGTTATTCTGTCTGATGCAAGTGCTCCTGGTGAGGGTGAACACAAAATAATGGATTATATACGAAGGCAAAGAGGTAGGAACAGTATGCTTTTGACAACAAAATATGTAGTTTACTAGAATTAGTAGGATACTTTTAAGCAGTTTGATCTGAATTAAGGATATAAAATCAAAATTTAAAAATACAAAAATTGGTTTAGAGTTCTTGACATTAGTCTACATAGCAATGAACTATATATCCGATGTTACAGTACAAGTAGTCCTTGATTTACAACTGTGATGAAGTGTGCCCATTACGGTCAGAAGTTGTGGCAATTGTTAAGCAAGGTGCCCACATAATCGCCTTACTTAACAACCATAGTCACTGCTCTCCCTGTTGCGGTCATTAGGTGGAGCATAGAGTGTCTCAGGAGTGAGGGAGACCTAGTACAAGCTTAGGCCTGCATTATAACACCTCCCCAGCTTACATGTTGTCTGTTCAAGGTCTCCCCCATCCCTGAGGTATCTTGCGTTATGCTTCCTACTCTACTGAGTCCCTGCAGGCCTTGCACTTACTTTCCATGCTGCTAGGTCCCAGAACCTCCTCCCAACTGTCATTGCTATGTCTAGTTACTTTTTCCATAGAACTCATGGGAAGCACTCAATCTGTCCTTTGGCCTCCCTATACAGTACAGAGACCATGTGGTGCCATCCTGGAAGTGGGCCTCATTTTAGAACTCAACATTTAATTCTGACTGCTGCCAAAATGGCACCCATTTTTGGGTTGGTGCCATGCAGCTCCATGTAGGAAGGCTATGCAGCAGATCACCTTTGCGTGGCTGATTGGCTTCACACAGACTCTGAGATCATCTGTAAGAAGGGGAGCCAGCTGATCTGGCCCTTGGTTTCCCTATACAGACCACAGGGTGCTATCACAGAAGTGGGTGCTATTTCAGAGCAGCTGCAATGAATTATACTCCAAAATGGGTCCCACTTCCAGGACAGTATCTTGCAGCCTCTACAGTATAGGGAGGCTGAGGGGTAGATTTAGCTGATCATAAGGGCTGGTGGATTGCCAAGCTCACAGATTTTGTTCACATGACCATGGGGGGCACTGCAGCCATAACTTCAGGCAGGAGTCATAAATCCCTTTGTTCAACACCATTGTAATTTTGAAAGATCACTGAACAGTCATAAGTCTAGGACTACCAAATGTGTACTTCATATTAGAGCATGAACTATGGTGGCTTGCATCAAGCAACTGTGAAGTGAGATAATAAACTTAAAAATTGGTGACTTTTTTAGAAGATTCATTCCTCAAGTATGTTCTTTGGGTGGGCAATTCTAGAGAATTTTTCTTATTTATGAAATATCTCATTATTCCTTCAAAGTTTGCAATGGTATTTAAAAAACAAAAAGAAAGTTATTTTCTATTGGTCAAAAAATGTTGGACTTAAGGAATAAGCATATCTTAAAATACTAAGGTAGGCTAAACTGAAGGCTTACTTATAAAGCAGTTTATTTTTAATGTAAAGGAGTTGTCTTCAAATCTTAGTACAATAATAGTGCTTTATTTAAAGGGATGTTTTTGCATCAATAGACAGAACAGGGCAAGAGAAACAATACATCAGAATTTAAAAGCCATGGCAATACATGTTTGTGGAAAATGGGCTAGCCAGACACATTGATGCATACTTTGTTTCTTCTAGGTATCTCTGACCTGAATTGATGTGTCCCTATTTTTTATATGTTATTGCTGCTATTAGTTTTGTTGATTTGCTTTTTTAATGTTTTTCAGTATTATTATTTTATTATATAACATTTTATTATACTATATTTCCATTGAATTATATTTCTGAGACCTATGAAATCAATTGTATTATATAAATATACAGTATTTTGGAAGAAGTTACTTGGGCTGTTGATCTGGCTCTTATAATGCTAAATATGAAAAATGAAATGAATCTGTAAGATTCTGTTCATGTTGAAATTAAATCCTTATTATTTCTGTGCAACACCTTGCCCCTAAGTCCTGCTATGGTGGGGGAGTAAGTGAAGAACATTGGGAGTATATCCCAAGAGTATATAGCTGGGTCACCTAAGGCACAAAGGTCATTCAAGTTGTCCAGGTAAAACAAGCAGGCGTATATTAGGCAGCAGCAGTATAAGAAGATGCTAGAGGTTGATGATAAATTTAGTGAACAATGGCAGACTTCATACTGTGCAGGAGAAGGAATAGACCACTCATACATTTTTACTTAAAGTGGGAGGAGAACTGAAACAGACCACCATGGAGAAAAATTCTGTGTCTACTAAGAATTGATACCAAAGTGACAGTAATTGGAGCTAATATGGCATTGCGCTTAGTATTCTAGTTAATACTTTCTAATGAAAAGCCTTTCTAATGTCTTGTTTTTTCCAGATTGCATTATCTTTCTTGATAGTCCAAGGATGCATTTATGAATATTATAGTGTCTTTTTAAATATAACTTAATAGATTCTAAACAATTTTTTGTTGTATCTTATCTGAGAAATATCAGAATTCTATGATGAATGTTTTATTTTATTTTTTTAGCCCAGCCAAACCATGACCCAAATACTCATCACTGTTTATGTGGTGCTGATGGTAAGTCTTTGAGTTTTTCTGTATTTGTAATAAAAGAAGAATGTGTGAAGGATTTTGGTGAATCAGTTCAGTGTGTACTATAATTTTAAATACAACTTTGTCTGGGTTAAATATTAAATCATTACTATGTCAGTTCAGATGATCCATCTAATTATATTTTCTTCCTGTGCCTCCTAGCACATGGCTACCTTCCATTTTCTAGTTACTACACTTCCTTTTGGTATGTAATACTTAGATAATTCTGTTAAAATGTGCACAAAAATTGGGGAGAAGAGAATGTAACAAGCCCATATCTTTGCTTAGTCCCTTCAGAGCTTTGGTGGCTCATCTGAACTGAGCCTTCATTGGGCTCAGTTGGGGTTTGTTCTCTTTTTTTATAGCTGACCTCATTATGCTTGGATTAGCTACACATGAACTGAATTTTACTATAATCAGAGAAGAATTTAAGCCTAATAAACCTAAGCCATGTGGTCTTTGCAACCAATTTGGACATGAAACTAAGGACTGTCAAGGCCTACCAAAAGAAAAACAAGGAGAGGTAGGTTGAATTCTTTTCATTAATACTGGTGTGCTGGTATTTATAATACTGGTATTTATAATATTATTTAATAAATACTGGTATTTATTGTCTTGGCTCATAATGGGATTCATTTAGTCCTTTGTTTGAACATCTGAACCCATAGGGGTTCAGGCAATAAACTTGGTTTATTTTTTTGGCAGCAAAGCTCCATTGAAACCCTGGTTTGAAAATAATGTATGAGTCCTAGTTTGCTAAAATGATTAAAATATTACTATTTTCCAGTTATGTCTAAATCCAGTATTAATTTCTAGTTTGTTACTGTGTCCCAGCAAAGTCTCATGGACACAAAGCAATTTCTTGCCTGCACATGGTTTGATTTCACCATTCATTCTTCCATGCCATCCTCTTCTTGTCTTATTTGAATTCCTTAGGCCTACTATCGTTTTGAGAGGAAAGGGACAAAATTATATTTTCATAACATCTATCAAGGACTACAACTAAATAGTATACTTTGATCTAAAAGTATAGAATTTTCAGGATATCTGAAGCAACAGAAAATATATATTTCTCCCTTTTTTCATGTGGGGGGACATTGGAAATATATGAAATAATTTTAATATCCTTGAAATGTTCCTGCTTTTTAAAATATATTATGAATAATTTGCTTTGCTTATATTAGTATGCTAGATGGGAAACTATAGGTTATTCAGATAGTTATACAGTTTATTGAATGTATTTTAAATATTTTTAAATTTTTGTTACTAAAAAAGCAATGTTGCTGGTCTCCAGAAATACAGCATCTCTTTATTTTCTTTCTTTAGAAGAGGTAAGGGTAAAAGTTTCCCCTGCCAGTCATGAGTGACTCTAGGGGATGGTGTTCATCTCTGTTTCATAGCCGAAGAACCAGCATTGTCCAAAGTGTGACAACAGCATTGTCCAAACTGTGGTCATGTGGCTGGCACATCGAACACTGTTATCTTCCCAACAAAGTGGAACCGATTTATCTGTTTGCATTTTTACATGCTTTCGAATTGCTAGGTTGATAGCTGGGGCAAAAATGGGAGCTCATCCTGTTACGTGGCAGTGCTTGGGCCTCAAACTCGAGTCACTGACCTTCTGGCCAACAAACAGCTTAGCACATATTAAAATATTGAGCTAACAAATATCAACCACCAGGGAACTATTATAACGGATCTTGGCAGCCCTAGTCATTTATGTACCATATAGTCACTAGAGCAGAAGTTTTCAAACATTTGTAGGCAGTGGAAATTATTAGTTAAAAAACAAAATTTCCCAGAGCCTCTGATTTGTAGGCAAGATTCCAGTGACAGAAAATCAACTGTGTTCAAGGAACTTATACCCTATTCTAAAAAATAAGGATTAAGAATGTTGTATTTTAATCAGTCTCTAATATAATAGATAACTTTAAACCTATGAAATGGTAACTTGTTAATTTTATTAGTTTTTAGTTGCTATTTCTAATATCAGACAAAAATAAAACAGCATAATTCGGAAGCCCCCAATAAGGCATGTTTAAGAAAGGGAGAAGGGGAGCATACTAGTATGACTATGTGGACCACTTCAAAAAAACCTCCATGCTGTTTCTGAAGCCAGCCATGATAAATAGCTAGATGATGTGATAAAGCTGGCCTTCTTCTCATACTCCTGGGATAGTTGAGATACTATACGTGAATAGGTAGAAAAGGTAAGGGAAAACAAGCTGCAATTGATGTTATAGTGAATGCTAAGCCATTGTTTTCTGTATGAACATAATATTGCCCTGAAGTAAACCTAATAATACAGATAATAATAATAATACAGAGTTTATCTTGGATTGGTGGATCACGAGGTTGAATTATCTTTGTATAAATGCAAAATGTGCATAAATATGGTGGGGCCAGAATGAACAAAGATCGAACAGAGTAAACAAAATTAGAAGATGGGGCATGTGCCTGATTAAGGCTGCATTCCTAAGCACATTTACTTTAAGAATAATTATTGTTGAACAGAAGCGGACTTTTTTCTGACTAAACTTTGTATTATAAAAAAATCACTTAAATTTATAATTGAAACCACAATCTAAAACTCACTTCCTAAATACTAGTTAATTTAGAGTGATATTTATTAGATGTACTTGAAAGCAATACTGTCAAGACAAACTATTTCAGAATGAATCCTTGTGTAAATGGTTTGTCATTCTTCATTCTTTGCAGCATGATCAGTTTGCAGATTGTCCTCCTGGTATGGAACAAGAATTTATATTTATTCGCTTATGTGTTTTGAGAGAAGTAAGTAATATTAGAATGTATTTTGAACAAAGATGGCTAAGTTATGCAATGGGTTTCAAGATCTATCGCACACACTCAGATACTTCTAAGTAAACATGCACAGAAATGTTATGCAGCAGTCAGCAAACAAAGTGGCCATGGTAGCCAAGAATTTAATTCTGACAATCAGCTAAGAGGAGCCAGATGTCTTGGCCTTTTTGTTTTCATTCATTGTCAGCATTTTTCCCACTAAGCAGTTAAAGGCGCCTATAAGGCAAAATGGTCCTGTATCATGAGGAAATGACAAATTACTTAAATTCTACAAAAGGGAAGGATTAACTGAACATTTCCTTGGGAAGACAATTGGTGGGGAGCTGGGAGAACTTGAGAGAAGTGTGAAAAGGGGGACATTTGACAGTTGACTAGGGTAAGGGACAGGAAAGTTTAAAAAAACAAGCAATTGGTATTTTGTATTATTTCTTCATATAATGTAATTGTTAAATTTAATTGTTTACAAACACTTGGTCCTCTGAGTGAACAACAGAGTGTAGTAACTTTCCACACTTAAGATACCATGTGTGTATGTATGTGTGCCTTTGAGTCAGTTTTTAACTCCTAGTGACTGCCTGGACATGTCTCTGCAGTTTTCTTGGTAAGATTTTGGAAGTGGGTTGCCATTGCCTCTTTCCAAGGGCTGAGATGGAGGGACTAGTTTGAGGTCACAGAGTTGACATTGTGTTTAAGGCAGGACTATAACTCACCGTCTCACAGTTTCTGGCCTGATGTCTGAACCACTTCCACCACAAGCTGGCTTTCTTTAAAATACTGTGCTAGCTGGGAAAAATAAGTTGATAAGCCCTCAGAACCTGTGGATATCCCAACTGGGCCTTCTCCAAATCCCAAAGGACAAGAAAACAGGACAGGAAAGAA
>JANHZU010010621.1:486384-497558 GCA_032468055.1 Acrochordus granulatus | reverse complement strand
GGAACGTAAGCAGAACACACGCACGCTGCTTCCGGTATGGCAATGGAGTAAACCGCGCGAGAGGAGAGTCAGCAGAACGCACGCGCGCTTGCGTTAGCAGAACGCATGCGCGCTTGCTGCGTTAGCAGAACGTGTGCACGGGATTGCTGTCTGCAACAATGGAGTAAAGCACGAGGTAAGAGTCAGTAGAACTCTCGCGCGGAGTTGCCTGAACGGGAAATACAGAGTGCGCTTACTGATGACGCGCAAGGTTTGGCTCAAAGTTTCCTCATCTCGTGAGTCGCAGCTCGTCTAGCGGAATATTTTTTGATTATTTTTTTTGCTCGTCCTGCAAGTTTTTCGTCCTGCAAGTTACTAGTGAGCGTAAATTCAAAATTTTAAAAAAGTGATTTACAATTATACTTATGACCATCATACCATTCTCATGGTCATGTGATTGCAATTTGGGTGCTTGGTAACCAGTTCATATTTACAACCAGTTGCAGTGCTCCAAGTGACCATTTTTACTTATTTCCAGCAAAATATGCCCACTGGGAAAGCTGGTTTCGCTTAATATGCTGCTTTACTTAATAACTGCATACAAATTGACATAAAATTAGGTCCCGCTTAACAAGCAGAATAAGAAGTTACAATGGTAATTCTGGTCCCAATTGTGATTGTAAATTGAAGATTACCTGTAAATCAAATGGAAGTGAATTTGCCTCAGTAAGCTGTTCGTGAACTTGTACTGGATTCAAGATTTTGTTTTTATATTATTTCTGATCAACATGAATTGAGGGTTTTAAGGAAAAACACTTGAAAACAGTCTTGGTGAGTTAGGAAAAAAATATATAAAATCTCTGTGTTTATGTGCATATAACTTCCTTTATGATTAATTTTGCTAATTTTTATAGTTTTTCTATGAGAAGTAAGTTAAAGCCATTGGCTGACATAATGTATCAAACATAGTTTATTTACTGCATCCAGATAACCTAGATGGTATAATCTGAATAAGACCTACTTTGTAAAATCTGTGAATTAGGTAATTGACATTTGTGTATATGTAATTTAATGGAATTCCAGATTAGTTTAGAAGAGCAAGAAAAGAATTTTCTGCAAAAGACTTTTTAGCAAAATGAACTATGTCTATATAAATATTTTAATTTCCTAGCAAAGGCTAATATACACATTTTCCATATATTTTATGTGGCACACAGGAAAATTACAAAAGAAGACAAAAAGAAAAAAGAAAAAGAATGAAGGTGAATATAAATCTCCTATTCTGATTTATTTATAATTTTTAAGGCAATGGAACAATTTAGTAAAAGTTACCTTAGAGGAAAGAAAGGAAATGTCTTAGAAGTTATGTTAGGAATAAAAATGGAACATTGTAGCCATTTTTCAAGGCTGAAATGCAAAGAGCTGCTGAAAAAACTCCAATGCTGATATTCATTCCATGAAATGTTTACTCCTTTTTATTGAATGCTAATTCTCAGATCTAAACTACAAACTACTAGATATTTTCTAAGGCATATGGCATGGGGTACAATTATGACAGAAACATAAGTTCACCAATTCCTTGAACACCTGTGTACTGGCTGACTCTCAGCCACAGAGAATAAATTCAGACTCCAAAGAACATACGTATATGTTCTGTATTCAAGGACTAGTTTGCTTCGAAATATGGTCTTTTTAAACTTTAACAATTAGCCCTCCATTGTTTTTCAGTCTAAAAATTACTTTCCATGCAATATTAAGTATTATTTAGATACACAAACACAGTAGTATGTGGTCCTTAGATCCTAATTTAAATCTGAGGTTCAAAACCATGATGCTCTGTATGTTTTCTCAGAAGTTCCACTGCACTAAATTTGATTTATTCCCAAATACAATTATGGATACACTTGTAGTTATATCAATTTGATATAATTCACAGTCCTCCATTTTCTACAACTTTTGAATCTTTTTCCCAGCCATTGCTGCCTTTTGATAATAATTTTAAAATGTAATATGTTTTCTTACTGCTTGAAATAATTAGGAATTCCTGTTATCACTCCATTACCCTGACACTTCCACTTCACTCTGGCCACTTCCTCATGTACCATATAAAAAGTGCCAGTCATGACCAACTCTAGGGGGTAGTGCTCATCTTCAATTCACAGCCAAGAAAGACAAGGAGCGTGGAACACTGTTACCTTTCCCACCTAAATTAGGTGGTACCTATTTATCTACTTGCATTTTTACATGCTTTCAAACTGCTAGGTTGGCAGGAGCTGGGCAAATAACAGGAGCTCACCCTGTTACGCAGCTGCACTTGGGTCTCGAACTCAAGCTGCCAACCTTCCAGCCAACAGGTCCAGCATCTTAACCTCTTGGCTAAAGCACCCCTCATGTACGATATACCACTGAGTAAATAGCAGCTTAATTCAGGAAATAAGCTTATGATTGATGCAAAATTTCTCATAATTCTTCTTCTTCAACTGGTGCCCTTTTATTAACTCCAGCCACCATGGTGATCATTGGCACAAAAAATTCTGCAGGATTAACCGTTTATGGATACAAGTTACCTTTTTGTTAGAGTGTCAACATGTTTTATCTTATGCTGTTACATTCCTAATTAAATTTAGAACTGGCAAGTTAATTATAACAGTCTCATAATCAACATAAAGTTAACAGCTTATTCTGTAAGCATACAAAATAAAAATAAACCATTAATATATTTTGTCCATTGTTGTTGTTCAGTTGCGCAGTCCTCTCTGACTCTTCATGACCCCATGGACTGCAGCACGTCTTCCTGTCCTGCACTGCCTCCTAGAGTCCATCCAAATCTATGCCCATCACACTAGTGATGCTCTCTAACCATCTCATCCTCTGCCGTCCCCTTCTCCTTTTGCTTTCAATCTTTCATTTTTGCCCATAGTTTTAAACTAATGCCAGTCAGTTTTCCATAATAAATTTAAAGTTTTAATTTTATAATCAGTTCAGATAAATTATTTCATCAACATATTTTTCTGAACTCTTGCCAAATTCTTTTTACTGCCAGAGGGGTTCTTCTACTGCTCAGCAAACTCTAAGTAAGGTGATAGCCACTCAATAAGTGCCCAAATAGCATATACCAATACAAATTTTTAGATATTGCATATTCATTTGCAAATTAATATCATGGTATAATATAAAAATAGCTGTTTATACTTTTATGTAGTGTTTGCTCTCAAAATTGATGATCACCATTTTTGTTAATCTATGTTTGCTTATTTCAGAGGGAACAACATTCTATGCTTGGTGGACAATACATGCCACAACCATTAGGAAGAGGAAATAGGTCAAGTAATCAGCCAATCAGCAATCCAAGACACACAGCCTATGAAATGAGAATGCAGGACAGACAAAACATTGTAAGTAATTATTTTTAAATAAGTATAGATAAGATAATGAATGAAAAATGGCTTATTGATGGTTCAGTTCTAGGAAGCCCAAACTTAGATACATAGACCTTTCCCTTTCTGCTTTGATTCCATCATATACTCAATTCCTTGCAACTATAAGTTCATGATGTTTAAGTCATGTAATCTCTCCAGATCCCTTTACTCTGAAAATTAACAATTGCTTAGAAAAATAACTTTTTGCCTAAATACTTGTTCAGCAGTTTATCTTTCCAGATAAAGTAAAAACCCTGAAAGAACAGAAGTTTAATTCCATTTCCTGTCTTTGCCTCTAAAGTCTGCAACTCAAAATAATGAGTAAAAAATAATGCAGTATACTCGTGTAGAAGGAATTGGGGGAGAGGGAGTGATTTTATGGACAATATATTGTTGTAATTATAAATTCTTAACTTGGGTTGTATCCAATGATCTTCATTGAGTAGTTGTTAGTGGATCATATTTCCCCTCCCCTCATAGACATACACATATTAACTCTTTGCTTTCCAAATCTTTTAGAAGGAGGATTAAGGATTGAGGTTCCTTTACAAAGATTTGGAAAACAGTAGGAGGGAAAAAAAGCAAAAAAGGCCATGGTTCTGAGTTCTGGGCTAAAAATATAGTTGTTTGTTTGGAATTCTTCTTGTGTGAAATATAATCCTGTGAGACTGTAAAATATAAACCACTTTACCTTTTGGCTGATTCCTTACAATTTTTTTAATGAATGGACTTTACAACATTTATTTCATTTGATGTACACAGAAACTTCTTGATTTATCTTAGTTCCCAGCATATATTTCAATGTGAACATGAAGGAAAATCAAAGCAAATACACTCATAATGCTTTTAATTAATATATTCTTTTAATATATACTAAAACGGTAACTTATAGTTATTGTATGTGGCTGGGATAGTTAATAGGATATTTTTCTTTCTTTGAATATCAGAATCTATTACTATATCAGAATCTTTTGAAAGTTCCTCAATTAAAAATTGTTTATTACTTGTGATGAAATTTTGCTATCTGAGAAAAACTATTTCAGAACCCATGGGAAGAGGAGACTAGTTTCTACATTGTTCTTTTGAATTCCAGTATTTTTACTTAAATAAAATAGATGCATATTTTTTCTATTCCTTTTGACAAAGTCATTAGTTTTAATTTTTATAAGTGTAATGAGATATTTTCACTAACTTTCTGCATGCAAACTATATCCCCAGACTCCTTCAGTTTCTCCTAATTCAAGCTTCACGTCTGATGGTACGCCATCCCCAGTAGGAGGAATTAAGCGAAAGGCAGAGGACAGTGACAGTGAACCAGAGCCTGAAGATAATGTCAGGTGTCACATTTTGTATTTTGTTAGCACATTGTCAAAAGGGAGATTGTCTCATTAATACTATTTACCTTGCATCTGCCACACCTTCTAATGCTTTTCCATGATCTTTTTATCCACCAATAATTAATGTGGAGAGTTGGGATACTCAGTAAATTCCAGTGAGATGTGTAGGCTATAGCTGTTAAATTTAAGTGTTTCCATTAGTATGCATGCTGGTTTTCTTCCTTAAAGCTACTACTCCCTTTGAGACCAAACACCAGATTGACTAGAGGTTCAATATTCAGCTCAGTCTCTGTGAATAGAATCTCATTCTGCTAGCATAAATGGAATGGTTTAACTCTTCAAGTTCTATAGTCAAATCATTTAGTTTAGTGAGGGTTTTTGTCTATTAGTGAAGAATATATTATATATACCCCAGACTTCTTGTGCTTCCAAAGAAGTTCTTGGTACTTCCATTTAAAAGTTTCTCAGAATCAGTTAGAACCAACAGACTAATTCTTTATAACACAGCTCCATAATGTTAATTTTACCTATTATTTCTTACATGTCAATGTATTAAATGTAACAAACTGGAGAACAGTCTATAGTTGTAGAGAGAGAAGTAGATGATGTTGATGGATAGAAGAAAGATCCATTATCAGAGCAACGCAAAGGGAAACATTACTTAAGTCCAAACAATGTAGGAGTATTAGGAACATGTCACAGATAGGCACCCCCCTAATTCAGATGGGCACCCCCTAATTCACATGAATATAAAAGAGAGAGGAATGGAAGCACAATCAGACTTGTGAGATAATGTTACTTTGATCAATCTAAATAAAAGTAGTTTTAGCCTTCTGTGGAATCTCTTTCTTTATCTGGTCTACCTCACAGAGTAGCTTTTATGGGATATGAGTTGCTGCACTATTTAGGGGATTGGTATTCATACCCACAAGAGGTGCAGTGGCGCAAACAGTTAAGGCACTTGGCTTGCTGGCTGAAAGGTCGTTAGCCCAAGTTCAAGACTTGATGTTGCTGTGCAGCAGGGTAAGCTCCTGTTGTTCTGCCTCAGTTCCTGCTAGCCTAGCAGTCTGAAAGCATGCAAATGCAAGTAGATAAATAGGTACCACCTACTCTGGCAGGAAAGGTAACAGTGTCCATGCATCTTGGGCATCTAGTTATGCCGGCCACATGCCCATGAAAGCATCCTTGGACAAACGCTGGCTCTTTGGCTTGGAAATGGAGATGAGCGCTGGACTCTAGAATCAGTCATGACTGGCAGGGAAACCTTTACCTTTATACCTACCCGCAGATGGATGGATCTGAGGTCATTTAGTTTGTGGAAAACTAGTAAAAGAGTATATTTTAGTAGTTCCTTATAAGTTGTCCTTGAGTCACTGAACAAGTCAACCACTTGTTCAGTGACTGTTCAAAGTTATAATTGTGCTGACTGAGTGGTACTTAGAACCTATCCTTGAAATTCCAGCCATTACAGCATCTCTGTGGTCACATTATCACAATTTGGATATTTGGCCACTGGCTTTCTCTTACTGTGGCTGCAGATTTGGGAGTTTGGCCACCATCTCACACATACACATACAATGGCTGCAGCATCCCACAGTCACCTAATCACCATTTGTATCTTCCCTATCAGCTTCCCACAAACAAAATCAATGGGAAATTGATAGGGAAAGTTCGCTCCCGTAAGCCACTGTCACTTTTTCTCCTGAGGACCTTCATTACAAAGTCTGAGAGATCTCATACTCCAAAGTATGTCCACATCTGCTGACATTCCAGAGTGTATGCCCACCCATCTATGACCCTGCCTTTCTGCACTTCATGGCACCTGCCTGCAGCTCCCCCAACTTCACTCTATTCCTTGCATCGGACTCCCATCTCCTCTTGTTTAATTACCCATGCAGTTTGGTCTAGTGGTTAAGGTATCAGCAACTGGGAGATGGTAAGTTCTAGTTCCGTCTTAGCCATGAAAGCTAGCTAGATGACCTTGGGCCATTCACTCTCTCTCAGCTCAACCCACCTCACAGGCTTGTTGAAGGGAAAATAGGAGAAAGGTGTGTTGGGTATGTTTACTACTTTGAGTTTATAAAAATAATAAAGGCAGGATACAAATAAAACTAGAGCTGCTGGGATTACCATCACTAAGTGTTACAGTCACGTGACTTCTTGCTTTACACTTGCATCATTTGGCAATAGAAATTCTGATCCCAATTGCAGTCAAAATTCTGAGAACTACCTGAACAGTCTTCTGTTATGATACATAGTAACATGATTTAAGCCATACTACTGTTAATGAAGACCATTCTACTTTTTTGTTAAAACCACTTGAAAATTGGAAATGCACATTATGTAAATTCATTATTGTTTTTATATAGGTTATGGGAAGCTGGCTGGAAACAGCGCTATTACAAGAATAAATTTGATGTTGATATCAACGATAAAAAATTTCGTTGTAAAGTTGTACAGTCTTACGTGGAAGGGCTTTGCTGGGTTCTCCGATACTATTATCAGGTACTTACTTTTGGAATTTATTTTTATTTCCCAAGATCTCCTTCCAGAGGGTTGTCTTTCACCATACTTCCCCTTACTTGGCAATAACAAACTTCTTCTGTATGGTTGCCAAGAAAACTACATGGAGTCAGTAGGAGTTAAAGAGAGTATACTTTTTTGCCTTTATATTTCCATTGCAAACATGTAATTCCAGTTCAGCCATAGCTTTTGATCAGCATCTTAACAAACTGATTTATCAAATCAAATTGTTAATTATATCTGTATGACTAGTAACAAAATATCCAATAATATGTATGTCAGTTCCAACGGGGAGATTTGAGTGAAAACATTAATGAGTACAGAAACAGAATCCATCTGGAACTATGAAATTATCTTCTAAGAGGTGATTATCTGACTACTAGAGGCAGTCCTGTTATTTTTAAAGTCAGTCTAGACAAATTGACAAAATGATTCTTAGTGGGTACTGAATTACGTTGCTCTCTTTTTCTATCAATAGTCTTATCTTTTCCAAATATAGTTTTATAAAATGTAGGGTAAATAACATTTACATTTTAGTATAACAGAGCTATAGTATATATTTTAATTGTTTAAAACTGCCAGATATTTTACCCATTTGCTATATCGATAAAAATGTTTAAGCAGCAATATTTTTTTAGAATTATTACAGTAAGTATTCTGCACTGGGTTTTCATTAGGGCAATAATAATGTAAAATAATTTGCAGAGAGCAAATGTTTGCAGCTATTACTTTACAGTTTTATTTTAATATTAGTAGCCCAGTGTTTCAAAATGATTTAAAAAAAAAATTCTATCTATTTGGTTGCCTTATGGGTCTCTTTCTAACAGTTCCACCAGATTAATTAAGATTATGAAAAGTTACTATTCTGTTGTAATAGTCAAATGTTTGTTAGCACTGCCTAAGTTATCAAAGCAGGGAGTAGGGGTTCTTGAAATCTTCTTTGATTTAAATTCTTCTTACATTTTTCAAACTAGGGATGCGCTTCCTGGAAATGGTATTATCCTTTCCACTATGCACCATTTGCTTCAGATTTTGAAGGTATTGCAGACATGGTCTCAGACTTTGAGAAAGGAACCAAACCAGTAAGATTTATTACTTCAGCTTATAATTCATCTCAGTCACTAAAGATTTATTGGAAAATTTAATCAGTTATTACTGTTGAGCTTTCTTTTTACAGTTCAGACCTCTGGAACAACTAATGGGAGTCTTTCCAGCTGCCAGCGGTAATTTCCTCCCACCAACATGGCGGAAACTTATGACTGATCCAGTAAGAAAATTAAAGGGCCTTTGTTTCTTTCTTCAAAGTTTGAATATTCATATTAATATCCTTTCAATTACTTCAGTCGTAATGTAAAGAATAGATTTGAGCCATTATTTCAAGTTTCACTTGGAACTTGTGTGGTCTCAAATAGCTGTTTCAATTCACTCCAAATTTAATTTGAACTGGATTAGATTCCCACAATGAAATTATGCCTGCAGAGGAATGTTATGGCTGAAGATAAAAAGATCATTGAACCACTGCAACTGCTTGAAGTTTTTTTGGCCACAATAAGGCCCAGTATGTTTAGAGTTCTGAGAAAGTGTGAGGAGCACCAGTCTAAAGCGTCTGCCAGTATCAAGTAGCATCTGTGGTTGAGTAATTATTCACAAATGGCTGCCACATTTGAAGTACTTTACTTAGCAATTAATGTATTTCCCTTCCGTCCAGTGAAATGGATTCTTTCCTTGACTACTCTTTAAAATAGATGGATTTATTCCGATAGCGATGCCTTGATTTTATTTCTGTTTGGCCACCCTTTAAAATACATTTTTTTGCACTAAATTTTGTTCATAAGCAAAATGGAGGGGGGCAGAGAAAAGATTGCCAAAGCATTTAATTTAACTTTCCAGGGGCTACTAGCAGCAAATTAGCTGTTGTCTTTTTGTGACTGCATTTGATTTCAGCACACAATTAATGAAGCCATCCAGAATATCAGCCTTAGCTTAGGGAAGAAGGGAAATATCTCCAGATTTAGCTCTATTTTTTAAATATTTGAATTTTTAAACAAAAAAATTGTTTCAGAAGCCTGTAGTGTTAAAGCAAGGGCTGAGTAAGGGAAGAAAACAAGGGGTTTTTTCCTTGCTTGTGTAATGGGAATTTATCCTCTCTGTTGGAACACTGAGTAGACAAATCATGAGAAGGATATAAAAATGGAAGTTTAACCACATTAACTTCACTCAGAGCTATTGCATTTTAATAGTTTCTGTGCCAATTGTTGCCTGGAAAAAGATTCTATTCTGGCTGCAGAAGGGAAGGAAGGTGCATGGTTTTTCAGTCTCTGGCTCATGGCTGAAGGGATTAGGCTTAAACAGAATGAAAGTAAAAGAGAGGCAATTAGCCAATTCTCTTCTGGATCATGCCCCTCCTCTTGCTTTGATTGGATAAAAGACATTGAAAGTCAAGCTCTCACTGGACCAGGCTTTGAGTTTCTCAGCGTTTTCCTGCTGAGAAATAAATTCTAGCCATTCTCCTGTATTTCCATTCTGTAGGTGCTGCTTCTGCAAGCTCTAATATATACTTGTATGGCCAAATTACCAAACACTTAGAAGTTTTTTTTTTTTTCCATCAAGCAGGCCGAAAATTTGGGAGGAAGAGAAGGAATGAACATAGGAAGGCAAGAGATTGCTAAATGCATGCATATACTTCTATAGGTAGTTTAATTACTCCAGGGCTTAAGGTTTGAAGTATAAATCTTATATCTTGAAAATGTACTTTTTTATTTTGATTGAAGTTTTAGAATAATTGGTAAACTCCTTTTTTAAAAAATGCTCCTTGAATTATGTTTCAGAAAAAGAAATAGCTTCATTAAACACTCCACAGATTTCTAAATCACTGTAATAAAACTTTATTAAAAACAGGATTCAAGTATAATCGACTTCTATCCTGAGGACTTTGCTATTGATCTGAATGGGAAAAAATATGCTTGGCAAGGTAAATATTTCATCATAAAATCAATATTTATATGGTTAGTCTTGGGAATAATTTTAAGACAACAGAAAAAAACTTTCTTCTATTTCCAAGTTTGCTAATAGTTGCTAAATTGATTTCTCTGCTGCTTTCCTTGATGTTTTTTAATAAAAAAACAAATAATATAAATTAAATGAGTTTTAATACATAATCATTTCAGCAGCATCTATATGGATTTTTACTGCTGTGACTAAAGTAAAAATTAATGACTTAACATTTTACATACTTAATAATAAGTTGTTTGAATACTTATTATAACAGGAAAACCGGTATGAAGTGCTGTGTTTCTATGTTCTGCCCACAGTCAACAACAGGCCTCTACTCTCACAGTGGGGCTTCCTGGTCCTCTTCTCTTCTTCTGTTGCATTTTCTCTTTCCTCCCATATTTTCTCTGGAGGGAAAAATGTGCATAGAAATTTGCTTGGTTGCAGTGCTGCTTCACTGATAAATTAATCCATTGAATGTCACTCAAAAATATGTTACTAGATTTAACTTGACATTTTTATTAGGATATTCATCAATTCAGTATTTTCACTAGGTACAACTGTAAGTTATCTTTTTGCATTTTGTTATGTATATTATCCATCTTAAGTTCAATCATGAACATAATCCAATGTCAAGCAGTTTTGAAATGTTCTTTGTAGTGAAATATAGTAGGCTCCAGATTATACTGAACATTTGTTACATTTGCTTAGATTGTACATTATTTTTTCTTTAGTTCCATATTCACATAAGATAAAAACACTTTAAAAGAGAGCTGTTACAGAGATGTTGTTCAGTCACACAGTCGTGTCCGACTCTTCGTGACCCCATTGACTGCATTACACCAGATCCCCCTGTCCTGCACTGCCTCCTGGAGTCTTCCCAAGCCCATGCCCATCACACTGACTATGCTATCTATCCATCTCA
>JANHZU010010621.1:474129-486284 GCA_032468055.1 Acrochordus granulatus | reverse complement strand
GATCCGCAGCTCCGCATGACGGGGTGAGCTCCCGTCACTTGCCTCAGCTTCTGCCCACCCAAGCAGTTCGAAAGCACATTACAACTGGCGAGTAGATAAAATCGGGTACCACTTCGGTGGGTGCTGGCCAGCTTCGGTGGGTCGGTTGAGGTGAGCGGCGAGAGGGAAAGCGGCGCGGAGTGAGTGACAAGGTGAAGGCGACCCACCCTCCTGCCAGGGCGGAGCAGAAATGCAGAGATGCCCGGAAAGCAACATCACAGCGGCCAGCAGGGGTGGGTGGGATTAGCTTACACATAAAAAAATGTATAGATTGCTAAACTATGTAAGCCGCCAAGAGTCTTCGGAAATTGGCGGCATAGAAATATGTGTATAAATAAAATAAATAGAAATAAAAAACAATTCTCCATTTCAAAGGGAGTCAAAACAAAATTATCCCATAGGACCTTTCAAGATTATGTTGCCTTATGCTGATGTTCCTAGTTAATTTTATCTTTCTCCTAGACAACTTTGACTTTTGGGGTGTCATTTCAATGATATTTCCTTACCAGATTCTTCATTGCCTTTAATAATGTCAGAGCTTCTAAGATATTGCCTTCATTGGAAAAGTTCTTAAAAATCCAGGGAGATATTCAGAGATGAATCTGCCTTGAAAATAGCTCACATTGAGTTATATAGCACAGTCAAACATCAGCAGTTGACCAAGAAATGTTTTATGATATTTTGTATTATGCCATAAATGTTTTATAAAATATTTATGTAATAAATTATTTGATAAAATTTGCCAAATTTCAATTCCATGCGAGTCATGGGTTCCAGATTTTGAATGCATTCCATAAATTAGGTCATTTGAGGTTACTTGTTTCAAAAATTGTTGTCCTCTGGTGTACCATTTTGCCCAATTAAAATTACAAACAGGAGTTTTAATAGTATACAAGACAACTTATGCCTCATTAGGTCACCATTTCAGAAACATTTCTTTACCTAAACTAAGAAACAGAATGACAATGGGTAAGCAAAAAAGCAATGGGATTGGGAGCGGCTTCTATTTTTCTGCTGGCTTCTTCATTGAGTTTCTTTGTGGGAATCTGTCAGGGAGCATTGGAAATCAAGCCCTCCCTCCCCCCTTCCCCTTCCTTCCTAGCAGGCAGGAAAGTGGCTGCTGCTGGATGAGAGAAAGAATAAGGAAGTGTGTGAATGGATAGGAAATAGTCTTGAACATTGAAAATGTGGATCACATGACCTCAGCAGCCTAGTACACTCAGGCCATAGCTTTCCCAAATTTCATTCCCTTGGGAGTAAAGTTTTGCTCTATAATACAGTGTTTTGCTCAGTTAAAAGTTAAGAGTCATGTAATAAAAGTCATGTACATAAAAGTCATGTAAAGTCATGAGAGTTTCAGTAGTATATAGATATAGTTTATTTGTATTTTACCTATATTTTATGCTTTAATATTGTAAGCCATCTGGAGTCTCTTGATTTTAGTGGTATGTAAATGTAAGAGAGATACATACACAAATAAAGCCCAGAATAAGTGTGAGGCTGATGTAGGCTAATCTCATGAAGAATTTGTCGAAATGTAAGCATTAATTTTATTTAATGACTTGTAGAGAGTTGACTTTTGAACATTCATACAATCTTAAGTTTTATCTTGTAAATATATTACCTTTATGTTTTATTAAAAACAGTTGAGTATTAACATAATTTAACTCCTTACAGCATTATCATAAGAAGCATAGGGTATTAAAGTAATTCCTGAACAAAATAGTGAATGTGATAAGCAATGTGATTTTTTTAATGAAAGGAGATTTAAAAAAATAAAATAGAAAAAAGCTGTTATTAAGCCATAATACAGGAAAAATTGTGTACAGTATTTACTGAGAAAGAGAAAAATGTGATACAGGAAATTTGCTGCGAGAAGAAATGGGAGAATAGAATGAAGATATACAAACTGGGTCTCTCTTTGCAGCATGGGATTGAAGATGGGTCTTTAAGTAAGAATGTTAATAATAGAGGAAGAAATACCTAACCTGAATTGATGTGAAGTTCTGGTACTAAGTGCTGTGTTTTTATTAAATTCTACTTTATTCTTTTTTAAAAATGAATGTTGATTGTTTTACTTTGTGCATTTTTTTAAGCGACCTATCACAGATCTGACACGTTGAAGTATTAACTTATCTTCACTTTGCTTGAATTGAGCCAAATTGCTATTGCTTTAATCTTTCTGTAGTAGCACACATTTAAACTGTGCTGCTTGAGATTTTTATGTTAGGAACATTAAAATATTTTTATATTATCTGTAAATAATTTGGTCACTTAGAATACTTAAATGTCCCTTTACACAAAAGGCAAATGTTCTAAATTATGGCCATTGTCAATTTATCTGTGTGTTCTATCATTCTCTGCAGTCAGGAGCATTTTTTATGTTTAAATGAACAGTTTTTCCATTTTCCCTTAACAATCAGGTCAGTGAAATCTCCTGTGCCATTGCTGCATGATTTGACACAGAATTCTGCCATAAGGTAATTTATAACTTCAGGTTATAGTGTGCCACTCTATCAATTCTGGCTTATTATCTAAAATTACTGGGTGTTACACATAGGTAGAAAAGAAAGTAAAGAGTGATTCCCTTCTATTACAGGATCTTGGTGCTTTAGGGTTGCAGTCAACTGAAATGTTAAACCTAAAAAAAGAATTTACATTCTGTTCAGCCTCCAAGCAGTAATTATGATCTCACTTTCAAAAATTCCTTTGCTAGTCTCATATGCAGGTTGTGATTAGAGGTCTGTCTCTGTATCTTGTCATTTGGGAACTTCATAGTCCTGCTGTATATTTGTTTACATTCTGTATTCCCCACAAGATTACACTAGTCAATCCCATGAAATAACGTGAATGATTCTCTTGCTTCCAAAGTACCACCTATAAAAGAGTCTGTTTACTATTTCCACAGATCATTCACTTCACTGCTCTTGTTTACTTCATGTCAGGAGACAAATATAATTTCTGTGACTCATGTAGGTAATAAGCCATTGCCTCTTGAATGATGTGCTCATTTTTCTATTATCCTCTCTAAAAGTAATTCTGTGTACTGTGAGACAAAAATGTGCCTTCCGTTTGTGAGAAAACAATGATTTCTTGAATCCATAGGAAAGAATTCCTTTCTTCTATGAGATGGCAAGTCTTAAGCCTTAAATAACGTTTATCCAGACACAATAACCCCATTGTCTTTGCTTGCCTCTCACAGTAATCCTTTGGTGGGAAGAAAAATGGCTGCCAGGATCAAATTGCCAAGGGATCAATCTGCTAACGGGCTGTTCTCATCAAGAATATTGGATAGATTCTATGAGCTAGGTTCCTTCTTTTGTATTTAGAGGTACCAGAATAGCTATACTTCAGGCTGCCACCATATTTGATGTGAAAGAAAATCCTGGCTTTTCCTTTTCAGATTTTGGGAAGAAGAGGCAGTGAAAGCTGTAAATGGCCAGAGCAACCCCCCAGAATAGCTCAAGGGAGCTTTCAAATCGAGTAGATAGTTCTTGCCTTATACTATACTTGCCCCATGCTGCTTTTGCTGTCTTGTCCTCCTAAATTGAACAGCAGTGAAGAAAGACAAATTATCTCTACCAGGACACAATGAATTCCGAACCCCAACAGATTCCATTGCTTCCCAGTTCCCTCCCCTACTTTTCTTGATCTCATTAGAGCAAATGAGAGATAAAATGCAATGAAACACCACTGTAAAAATATAAAATATTATCATCTAAATCATTGCATGTCCCTCAGTCTTTTCTGTCAATTAGTAACAAAGACAAAATCAGTGATCAAGAAAAAGAACTCTAGGGCAAAGAAACTCCTTTCACAATTGGGCCAGTCAAGTCTTTGATTTCACTGCTGTGGATTGTTTAAATAATTTTACACCTGGAACACCACAGTTGGAATACTGAGAACTGCTTCTGGTTCAGAGAATTAACATCTAGAATACTATTGGGCTATCTCTGAAACAGCCAGATTGGCGTGGTCTGGAAGAGGGATGGTTGCCTTTGCCTATACAGGTAGTCCTTATTTTGCTATCCCATTTGGGACCATCAACTTGGTTGTTAAGGGAAGCAGTCACTATGTAAAATCTTGACGGTGCTTATGATCTTATTTCAGCTTTCCTTTGCTTTATAGACCTGTGAAGGTCATAAATACAAGGACTGGTCACAAAGTTACTTTTTCATCACTGCGAATAGCAACTAAAAGAGGCAATTGCTAAACAAGGACTACCTGTATATAGATATTCTTTCAAAGAAACACAATACACTCTGTAGGACTGCTACCTCATGGCTTTGAAAGCAAGCATCCTTTTGAAAAAAATCTGCGAAGCTGGAACAGGGATCAGTGATTCTATCTTTGTAAGTTATGACAGGGTTGACAAATACAGGTAGTTCTCGATTTACAATCATTTAATGACTGTTTAAAGTTACAATAATTTTGGGAAAAGTTAGTTATTATCTGTCCTCAAAGTTACCACTATCATACCAACCCTGCATCATTTTGGGCACTTGGCAACAGATTTGTTTTTATAACCAGTTGCAGTGTTGGTCATGTGATTGCATTTGTGATTATTTTTTGGCAGTTTTCCAGCAAAAAATACCAATGGGTTAGATGGATTTGGATGACCATGTGATTCACCAAAGGTAAAGTTTTCTCCTGCCAGTCATAGCCAACTCTAGGGGGTGGTGCTTATCTCCGATTCACAGCTGAGAGAGCCAGCATTTCTCTGAAGATGCTTCTGTTGTCATGTGACTGACATGACTATGTAGCAAGGTGCACAGAACACTGTTACCTTTTCTACCAAAGGTGATACCTATTTATCTACTTGTATTTTTACATGCTTTTGAGCTGCTAGTTGGCAGGAGCTGGAGCATATAATGGGAGCTCACCGTATTACACAGCAGTGCTTAGGTCTTAGACTTGCTGAGCTGCCTACTTTCTGGCCAAGAAGCCCAGTGTCTTAACTGTTCGACCACCATGCCTACAGCACCGTTATAAAAATAGTTGTAAACTTGAATCTGATCATGTGGTGATTCATCTTAGAACTGCAGTGACTTGCAACCAAAATTCTGGGCTCAAATATGATCATGAATAATTCACAATGAGAATTACATCTGTACATCTCTCTCAAAGTAATTTGTGGCCACACAGCGGTCTGTAGAATCTCTTCTTTGCCTCCTCCTTCCAAAACTAGGGATCCTAATATGGAATTTTCCATTCCTGTAGGCTTTCTCTTCATCATAAGCAAAAGCAGAATATCCAAATTATCATTGTAATGGAATGGAGAATTGTGACAAAATGATAGTATGGTTGTGTAGTTCCCACTTTTGATTAGGACATCCTGTCTTCCACCTTATTCTTTCCATTGTATATTTGTTTTGATCTAATATACAGTTGTAGATTATTACTGTGGTAAGTTGTAGATTGTTACTGTAATAAGTGTTATGTCTTCTCATGGACAATAGGAGTTAATTCTTTCCTATCTGACCCAATCTCAAGTGACCAAAAGGACTCTTCATATTAAATCTAATTTCCATTCTGAACTGGTTAAAGGATAGTGGAATTAGGTTTCTTGTATTGGTTAAACAACCTTTCTGCTAGTATGGATCATATGTTGGTTCTTTTTTTATCCACCCTGATGCTGCATAGATGATGCTACTTCACACAAACAGGCATATCAGTTATAAGCAGTTTCCCCCTTTTTCTGGGAAATTTCAATCTCTGCCATATATCTTTCAGATTGCTGTCTCAAGATTTGTTGATTAAAGATACTACGCAGTGTCCCAAAATGTGGACTCTGTATAATATAGTCTCTGTTTATCCTGTGTTTGAAAGATTAGTAAATGAAAAGGCAGATAAACCTATTTGTTTTATCTTACAATGTATTCTAAGGATATAAAAACAAAGATAAAATATAATCAATGAAATATGCAACCATGTTGATAAGCTATCAATCCATGGCAGATTTGTTCTCTAGTTTAAAAGGTGGATCAGAAAGCTAATTTATTAATCTAGAAAAGTGGTTTTCTTTATGTTTTGGTTTCTGAGCTCTCTATAGTTATATAAATAAGAAAAAGGCTGCTTTCATTTCATAAAAACATCTGGCTTTTTACCTTTTGACTTAAAAGATGACATGCTTCATTAGTTTCACATTGTTAAAGCCACAAAATACAAATAAAGTCATACTCATTTGGAATCTTTTTATGATGGGAATTAGTTCTTTCTCTTGGACTTACCTTATCTCTTATAGTAGCTCTATTTTTCCTGGCTTTGAATGAAGGAGTGGGGGGAAGATTCTTAAATAGCAGAAAGTTCAGTTTAAGGCTGCTTAAAGGGTAATATCAAAAAAGCAGTTGTGTGTTATGAGTACCTTATCAATCCCTGTTCTACAAAAAAATGGACACCTGAAGTATGTATGTGCTAACTTGATATTTGATGACTCACATTCAGTTTGCAAAGAAGCTGGTATTTTTTGAAGGGTGGCATTTTTACCCCAAATTTTTCAAAATGTATGCATTTTTGTGCACCAATGTTTGACCTGAGAAATATTTCGAGATTGATCCTGGTGGATTCCTTAAGTTATGTGCTTGTTTGTATTGCTGCCTATTTCTTTCACATTTTTTGCTTGAAGATAAATCTGTAGTAGATTTTTCTTATTTCACCAGTCCATCTGTTTTAAAAACATCAGAATCCTTGGGATGATAAACTTAAGAAATAGGTCCATTATGGATCACATTAGGTCTGCCAGTACACACAGTAGTACTTTATGAGAAGATCTCTATGAGATGAAGGCTATGTATGTGCTATAAGGTTTCTCTACATGCAATTGAATGAAAAGTCACAGAAAGCATCTGCATGGAATTATATCATTTATTAAACAACAGTATTTGGAATTTGTGAGGTGAGAGTTGTCCACTGATAAACATCTTGGTTTTGCTTGCAAAATAAGAAGCAAATCAGATTCGTAAAACACATTTATTTTTGCAAGTGATAAGTTTGACTGGCCTGACTTGATTTCTGATTAATCTGGTTAAATGTATGGCTTGAAAAGAAAAGGAATAACAAGAACTGTTTATAGAATTGGATTATTAGCCTTATTAAATCTTCACAATTGTTTCAAATATTTCTTGTTTTTAGTATCAACTTTAAAGATCCTCAGTTCCAAGAAGACTTTATTTTTAAAGCAGTTGTATTATCTGGGGCAAAGTAAGTATGCTTTTACACTACCTTTATTTGAATTTGTTTCTGAACCAGTTTCTGTATGATAGAATATGTAATTGTACTGTGCTGCAGTTTGAACCTGATGGTTCTGGTCTCTTCTTCTTCCTCTGTTGTTCTGATACCTATTACATTAAATTGTTTTATCTTAACAATCAGAAAACCTGCAGCAGTTCTGAAGCCAGGTGACTGGGAGAAAACTAATAATGATGGCAGAACTTGGAGGCCACAGCTTGGCTTTAACCGTGACAGGAGGCAGGTTCACTTGGATCAGTCAGCATTCAGAACATTAGGGTGAGTAGTTATAAACTTTTTTATTGTTAATTGTTATTACTCATCTATATTTGCTCATATATAGTAAAGAAACCATGCAGAGGTTTATCTCTTGAAACTGGATTTGATGGATTTTATTGAGTAGATTAAGATGGTTTGAACATTTTATTTTGAATAGATTCAACATAATGTGTGAATGTTTTTAGTGTTTGCATTATGTTTAGTAAAAGATGAATCCACAAGATGTAATTATAGCAATCATTTTGGATAGATTTATGTTGGGAGTTCACAGAAGAAAGAATAGCAATAACAATAATATAATCTTCAGTTATATTTAGTTATATCTGTATTGGAGTCAAATTCCTTGTGTGTCTAATCATGCTTGGCCAATAAAGTATCTGAATCTAATCTTCAGTTTCTTAAAGACAGTGCCTCTGAGTACCTATCATTGAGGGAAACTACAAGGAGAATGTTATTCCATTAATAAACATGATTTAGCCACTATTGGTATAGAATAGACTAGATAGGTCCTTAATTTGGTCTAGTAGGACTCTTATATTCTCACAAAACAAAACATCTTGATACTCTTCTTTGAAAAACAAGCATGTTCTTTGAATCCCCCCAAGTATTTTTAAATTTGAAGTATTTTAGCTGTAAGGGTGCTCTTGCCATGTTTTTTCTTATATTTCCTAAGACTTTTACCAGGCTGCCCAATGCACAAGAGCATTCTAAATAATCTTCTGTGTGTGTGAAAACTCAAGCTCCCCCTCCAGTTTTTAAAGAAGTCTCCATTTTATTTATAATTAAATTTTAATAAAAATAATCTATTTTAATTGTTTAATTATATTCATGGCAAAATGCTCCCAAGATAATATTGTATTTATGTATCATGGTTTATTTAGCATGATATACGAACCTGTTCCATGATAAGAACCATGATTTATAACCATAATGGATCACTGAAGGCAAAAAAGAAGCAAACGAGATGAATCTAAGTGTCCCAAAAACTCACTATCCTTTGAAATAGCTAGTATTATGTTTTTATAAGTTGGCAAGATAACTTAAATCAAGGTTTAGACCTTAGTGAACTTGGTAATCTTTTTACATTTAATAGGACAAATAGAATCACACATTCTTTTTCCCCTAAGTAAAGAGTCATATATAATCTCAGTTATTTGTATGGATTGAAATACTATACTTACATAATCTTCCTTCCTTCCAGTTACTTTGGAAATAATTATGCATATATTTTATACACTGTAAGTGACTTACATAAGATTAGTTTCCCATAGTGATGGATATGGATAATGTATATATGTATTATAAAATTTATATTTTACCTTTCCTCCAAGAGCTCAAGGAATAAGGTCTCCATTCATTTTATCCCAGCAACAGCAACCCTTTGAGGTAGGACTGGGAGAGAATGACTGGCCCCAAATCCCAAAGTGAGTTTTCATGGCTATGTGTAGTCTTGAACTATTCTACATGACTCAAATATATTTCTATGTCCATAATATTTGCCTTTATTCAGAGCTTTAGAAATGTACTTTTGTGTTGTTCTGAAATGCAGGCTGTTTTTGTGTTGTTCTGAAATGCAGGCTGTTTTTGTGTTGTTCTGAAATGCTTCATGGCACTTGGGGAGGTAAGCTTCTTTTTCTCCAAAAAAATTAACATTGTCTTCTGTTTTTCTTCCCTATATAACAGCCATGCAATGTCAAGAGACAGAGGACAATCAGGAAGTGGTGTGTACAGTAATATTGGTCCTCCTGGGGCTTATAGTCAAGGAAACACATATAGACCATTGCTAGGCAGACCACAGCAACAGATTCCCAAATTGCTGTCAAGTAAGTATTTGATTTTTTTTTATTTGGCTTCTCTATCAAGTTTCTTTGTTGAAGGAAATATTGTTGCTGATGTCTCACTGGAGCTTCTTCTTCTTGAGTCTGTTTTAAGCTATTTAAGCATTTCTTCACAGAAGACCTTCTGTTCTATCATGGATGAGAAGATGATGTGAGAATTATCCTGTTTGCTTGACCCACCAATTCACCTGTGGCCCTAGATCAGTTCACTTTCTTTTTTCTTTTCCACACTCCATATTTTAAATAAGGCTGGTAATAATCAGTCAACTTTAGAGGACTATTCTAAGAATTATTGATTTATCTTAAGTAGGAATTTGCACTTTTTTGTATTTGTGGACACATAGCAAATTTTGAGAAAATATTATAGATGCCATCACAAAATGGATCTTGTGGTATGCATGCCTGATAGAGAAATGACTTTCCAAAGAAATTGGCTGTGTTCACCCAATTCATTTGGTTCAGATAAAGACCTGATGGTTCAGTCAGCATGCTTAACTTGGTTAGTATTAATCAAGGTTTTTTAATGCATTGGTTGTATGAACCTAGCACATTTGATATTTGTACCGATTGATGGTTCCCTAAAGAAACTATGTTCCCAGGAAAATAAGTATGAGATACGGAGGTACCAACAGGGTACAACAAAGTCCTCCTCCTGAAGTTTATTTTGACGCAGGTGAGGCCTGAAAAGAGTTATAAAATTCTTGTTCCAGGATGGTTCTAACCCAAACATGAGCATTACTCTTATATTTGAACCCACTTATTGATGCAGCATTACTTCCCTCTCATTCCTAATAGCAACTGATATCTTGAAACTTCTATAAAATATCATAGAAAGGTACAAAATAAGCTAATGTGATTTGACTAAAAATTGTCCAAATTTTTCTGAGCTTCATGTTTTGGGATAACCATGTGTGGAAAGTATGTCGATCATTATATTCCACATCAGTTTGCATGCATATTGCAGAGGGATTTGGGAGAATATTCTAGGATATATATGCAATTCAAGCCATTATTATTTTTATTTATTTAACACATTTTATATAACTTCACTTTCAGAGCAATATAAATATATTACATCTCAGTCTGAATCTAATTTAATATATTGGCACAAAACAATTTTCCATGGCAATTATGTGTTAAATGGGATGAAGATTATTCTCAAATTTTGTATGCCTTGCGACAAATGAAATCTCTGTCACCAATTTTTGGAAATTGCACCACTGAAATTTGGTACTGTAATCATTGCAGCTCTGGATAAACTGAAAAGAAGCTGTAGGACAGCAGGTTGTCCACTCTGTAAAAAAATGCAATGAAAATAAGCAAGTCTGTGCTTCTAGATAACCGCATTTGCAGTGATTGATTTTAATTAGAAACTTCACAGTTCTTTTCACTGTTGAAAACTGCTATTATATTTCTATATTTATTCATGTATCTTTGGGAAGGGATTATTTATTTGAGAAATCATGTTACATATATTGTTGATTTATTGGCTTGTCAAGATTCAGCTCAAAACCTATTTGGAAAAAATATGCAATCCCACTTCACTTTTGGTTTCTTTTTTTTAAGCCATAATGTGTTTTTATAAGTGAATCAGTATTAAAATATGGTAGTATTGTCGTCATTCCAGTTGAAATTCTCTCAGTTAGCAATGGAGGTTGGTGGCATTCCATGATTTAATACTGATGTATCAATTTTCAGCTGATGTAAGAGTCAAGTGGAGTCTGGAAGCACTATGTGAATACTAGTTTGTTTTTTGCTATCTTGAGTATATGATTGCATTATCCCCATCTAAGTCAGAAACTTGTCAGTTAGCTGACTTTCCATTAATCGGGGAGGCATTTTTAAAACAGTAAACATGAAATCTTATTTTGATTGCCATACTGATTGTACAAGTTGTCACTTGAGTTGCTACTAGAAAGAGCAGCTCAAATCTCAGCGCAGTTCAAGGAATTGCTTACATTTTATGGACCAATGAATTACTAGCTACCATTTTTTTTCACTGTTAGCTGTGTTCATCTGTTTGTGTTTCTCACTTTTATGGTTCCTCCTATTTTCTTATCCAGTCCTAAAGAACAGTAAAAAGTTGTGTATCAATTTTTCCCAATATTATTATCATAACTTTCCATTTTTATTATATAAATGACCATTACATACCTTTTTCAACTAATCAGAACTATACTTAAGTGTTGTCTTTAATATGGAATTGTATATTTCATAATAGATTTTGTTCATTTAGGACAAAATGAGTTCTATTAGAACAAGAAAATGCAAATTCTGATGCTTTGCATGGCATTTTGAGGGACGCATTACAAATGCGGGTGGGACATCTCTTATCTATATTTTAATTAGTTTAATTTTTCCCCTCTCAAATGGATCCTTTTCAGAATTAGCAATCGATTTTTGAATAAATTCTATAAATGAAATACTAGTAAAATAGTGCTCTCCCATGTTTTGCTTATAATGATGCTATTTAGTTACCATATAAGTAAGCTTAAATCTGATATTCAGATATCTACAAGAAAGTCATGCGAAATGTTCTAAAGACCTATGTGATTTGCCTGTTGAACATAAATTATTTTGATCAAATAATACACAAAGCAGGAATAGCCAGTGTTGGAAACTGAACTAGAATAATCAGTTTCATCCTGCAAAGATAGGTTGCAGTCATATCTCCTCTGCATGCACTTCTTTTAAGTACAGTGGTGCCTTACAAGACGAGATTAATCCGTTCCGGAAGAACGCTCTTAGCGCGAAATGCTCGTCCAGCGGAAC
>JANHZU010010621.1:455486-467593 GCA_032468055.1 Acrochordus granulatus | reverse complement strand
ATTGTTTCCTATGGGAAACTGCGTTTCTCTTTACGAGCATTTCGCGCTAAGAGCGTTCTTCCGGAACGGATTAATCTTGTCTTGTGAGGCGCCACTGTATGTTTACTGTGACCATTTTATCTTTATCATTTCATAATATTATTTGGATTAAGACTCTAGTTGAATGCATCTGCTGTTCCAAAATGTAATATCAGCTACTAGAAAAATAAGTTGGGTTATAGAACAAGTTTACAATTGGCATTCTGATTTTGAGGAGTAATCACTTCATACCAAAGACAAAGAATGAAGCATTGGATGCTATGCATAAAACACCTCCTTTTTTGTCTTTACCTTTAAAATAATATTGGCAGAATTTGATTTCTTTGTGTGGTACACAGTTCTGTTCAGGTGAACACTGGTATAAATTTTGGCCCCATTCTTTTGACTTCCTGATTCTTAGCAATGCTGTCATCTATGAGGCAGAACTGTTAATAGGATGTGTCGGTGTTCAGCTTGTTCATCTCTTCAGTCACTCATGATGTTTGTTAAATCTGCTAGGCCTTCTAGGCTAGCCTTTTAATTATCTACTACACACATTGTGTGCCCTGTTGGGTCATCATTTTTTGAGATATTTCCTTACCTAATTGAGAAACAGAATGACCAATGGCTAGCAAAAAAGCAATGGGAGCAGGAGCAACTTCTGACTTTCTGCTGGCTTCCCCATTGAGTTTCCTTATGGTAAACTGCAGAGAGCATTGGAAATCTTCCTCCGTCCCTCCCTCTTTCCCTTTCCCTTTTCCAACAGATAGGCAGATAGCAGCTGCTGAGTGGGGAAGGAAGCAAGGGATTACAAGATTGGCTGGGCAACTCTCACTGAATGTTGAAAATAAAGATCACGTAACCTCAGCAGTGGAGCAGTAGCCAGTAGCATTGAAGCAGCCATAGCTTTCCCAAACTTTATTCCCTCAGGAGTTCTGAGTCCCAGACTTAACACATACATTAGTCCATTTGAGATACCTTGGTTCAAAAGTTGTCTTATGGTGCACCATTTCACCTTGTTAAAAGTTATAACCATAAGAGTTTTAGTAGTATATAGATAGATGATAAAACTACAAATCAAAGCCATGTAGCCAGGTCTTCAGTGAGCAAATAGATAAAACTAGGGCTCTGATACTAAGAGTATTGATACTAATCAGACTCTAAGCTTCAAAAGACAAATGCTGATTAACCAGAAAATCTCTTAACTATTACAGTGCTTCTTTCCTTTTTAGTTTTCTTTGATAAGGGAGGAATAGAATTATTCAGTTATATACTATACACACATTACCTCAGATCAGATAAGAACATTCTTGTTGAAAACCAAACCTTTCCGATTTATATATTGTGGCTGTATCAGCTAATTATTTCAACCCATGTATTAGTGGAAAGTTAGAAATTATAGAACCTTCTGAAGCAATACATTTTATTTATCCCATGTACTATTAAGGGATCAGGGACTTGAAAAACATTCTTTCTCTGTAATAGCAGCATAAAGAACTTTCATTCTTTCCCCTCCTGCTGAATTTTTTTAAAGCTTATTTCTGGAATAACGTTTTCCTAATATGGATCCATATAGCTATATGTTACAGTATATGCCATTTTATATACATATGTTATATGCATCCATATACCGTACAACAGGATAAGCTCCTGTTGTCTGCCCCAACTCCTGCCAACCTAGCAGTTCAAAAGCATGTAAAAATGCAAGCAGATAAATAAGTACCACCTTTGGTGGAAAGGTAACAGCAGTCCATGCTCCTCATGAGAGAAACCATGGAAGCATCTTCAGATGGATGCTGGCTAGGAAATGGAGATGAGCACTGTTCCCTAGAGTTGACCACGACTGACAGGGAAAACTGTTACCTTTTTAAAGCTAAATGTAGGAAGATAAATAAATTCTTTTCATTATCAGTTATAGGCAACCTAAGTCAGTTTCATAATAACTACCTTATAAGTTTAGACTTGCACAATCTGAAAGAATAGTGTGTTCCGAATCTTGATTTTTCCCCCTGCTGACACTGACACTCCATTCCTGGCATCAAAACATAGCAATCCACTGATATCTCTGCCTTGCATTACCAGGATGATTGCATGAAAGTATAAGCAGATCAGCAATTCCTGCCTTGAACATCCCATACTGAATACTGTACAAATTGAATTGTAATAGGAAGTTGACAGACTATCCAGGCATTGGTAGTGATTTTCTACCAAAGTTACAGGGGGAGTTACCCAAACATTCAAGCAAGAATCTTACTAGGCTATAATTTCCATTCAAAAGCTGCTATTTATGTTCAGTTAAGGTGCTGATAATGAAAGCTGAAGCCCTGTGCATACATCTCAATATTGTTGAGAAGAAAGTACAACATGCTAGTTCCTACCAGATAGTTAACTAAATACTGTGAATGTTATATTTAAGCAGGCAATATAAGATTAATTCTTTAACCTTGTACTTGTACTTGCTACAGATTTTTACTTAAATGAAAAAAGTTGAGTGATTTAATGAGGCTAGACAACCATTAAGATCAGTGGGATATAAAATTGCTTATTGGTAGTTCTCAACTGACAACAGGTCATTCAATGACTCAAAGTTATGATAGCCTTGGAAAGGATGCTTTGTGGCCCGTAAAGCACTTCCAGGCATTGTAAAATGTACTCTCTTCCCCAATATCACCTGACCGCATTTCATGTGCTTGGCAGCTGGCTTGCATGTATGATTGGTTGTGGCATCTCATGGTCATGTGATTGCAATTTGCAAATTTCCAGCAAAAAAAACATCCATTTGAGAGAATGGATTCACATAACAGTCGTGTAAATTGGATTTAAGACCATGTAATTTGCTTAACAATCACAGTAATAATGGTAAATTACACAGGTGCCTTGACTTTGGACCGCATATCTACCTATACTGGTAGACTGTAGAGACTACCCGTACAAACAGATATTAACCATTAGCTTGGTTAATGACAACTCATTTAACAACTGTTCAAACTTGTAAAAGTGAACCAAGTGGTTTTTATAATCAGTCCTCAAACCTCCCGCCATTGCAGCGTTCTTGCAGTCACATGATCACAATCCAGGCACTTGGTGACTGTGTCAAAATTATGTTTGTCCTGCAGTCAAATGGTTGCCATTTGCAACCTTCTGTCCCAGCTTTCAACAAGCAAGGTCAATGGGAAAGTTTGCCAGAGATTGCAAATGGCAATTGTGTGACATTCTGGCTTAATGACCTGCAGTGATTAATTTAATGACATCAACTGAATTGCCATCACTAAGCAGCACAATCGTGATGTTACATTTTATGACCACGTTAGTTAGCAGTGGCAATTCTGGTCCCAATTGTTATTGTTAATTGAGGACTATCTGTAAATTGCTTGTCTCTGCTTGTTGCATTTTACAATAATAAATACTTGGGTGGGGATGTTACTTTTGTAGTAGAGGCTGTGACTATAATAAAATAATATGGTATTATTTATTTTTCCAGGGTTATGGAAGACCTTACCCATTGCCACCCTCTTCTGGAAGATACAACTGGAATTAGGCTTTTGCCACTTTCCACTGTTGTTTTTATATTATATAGATCACCTGGGCAATTTTCAGGTGATAAGCTTTGTTTTTAAGATGTGTACATTTTTACCAGTAAGATTTGATATTATGGGTATGTTGATTTACACTTGTACTTGAGAATAGGAACACATTTTCTGATCTGAATAATGAAGCAAGAGTACAGTTCTCTCTTTGTTGAGATAGAGGCTTTATTGCATTATATTGCCAATGCTGTTCAACTACACATCAGTGTTTCCATTAGGTACACACCTAAGAAGAATGCATTGTTTAAAAACACAGCATTGAAAAGATACATACAAATTATGTAACTGTGGATCTTGGCTTGCAAAACTTAAGCACAACAGTTAAAGTCTTGATCAGTATTTCCTTTAAAATGCTTCATTTTAATATCTTCCTTTAAAGATATGGTTACTGAATTTCCCAAGTAAACATTTCAGGTTTTATAGCATTGTGTTGTTGATTTCATATTTTAGCATTAAAAGGAATAGGAATTCTTAGTGTTAGTTCAATCAAGATTATACTTTATCAGTCTACATAAAAATATGGATTAATTTTATACACCATAATTTTATATACTTTTTTGTCTCGACTCCTCCCAAAAGCAATGCATGTGAGCCTTAATGTTATGTAAAACTTAACTAGCTTAATGATATGTATAATAGGTGTATATAAAAACACAAAGATGAATGTACAGTATGTTTCTCCATATATTGCTGAATTACTGTTCCAAGATCTGTACCTACAACGGCCGAGAGCCTTGTTTCTGCAATATCTGGGATTCCTGTTTGTCTAGTAAGAGCTGTCCAAAGCCTCAAATCACACTATTAATTACATATACTGTTCTTTGACAAAGTTGCTTGGTACATCTACAGAGAGAATCAGCACAAGATAATTCTACATTAGACATATTAGACAAGGAAAATATAAACCCACTAATAGAACTGAATCCCAGAAACAGGGTTTTTTTAATGAAACATCCAAAGCAACTTGCAGTTTAAAATATTAAAATTTAGAAGAATTTGGGCTTATTTGTATGTTCCCATTCAGTAGTTTTTCCTTATATCTGTGAATGAGTTGTGAAGCATCAAGGACCAAGAGAGCACTGTGGTGTCAATACTAAGTGCATTATTTTAGATAACCATCTAAATTAGCTATTGAGAAGTTGAATGATGAACATGCAATTTTCCTTTTAGTCTTTAAACACAGATTCAGTTTAAAAAAAACACAAAGATTCAGTTTTAAAAATGAAGAGAACCCAGAACCCAACAGCAATTGTAAGAAACTCTCCATATTTTTGAAAATGCTTTATATTTTTCTAGGCCTAAAGGAGTACAGTTTCTTCAAGTTAAACTTGACTCCTGTATACTTAATGGCCTTGCGTCAATCTTTATAATTGTATCAGATGATACAATTTTACTGATGATTTTTTTAAAAAAATACTGTACATAGAAAACTACTGGGCTGACAAAGAATGTTTAAATGTTTTAAAGAAGACAATTATTTTGTTCAGACAAAATAATTCCATTGTAGCATCTCTAGGTTCCATTTATTCCCCTGCTTTTCTGATTTAAAAGCTTAAATGTGTTTAGGATGGAACTAGAATTAAATTAATCATTCTGCGTTGTAAAAATTGCTAAATGTAACATATATCTAATATTGGAATATCATTCAGACATAGGAATAATTTGTAATATTTAAAAACAAATATAGCCACTCCTTGTTTAGCAGTTATCTCAGCTAGTGATCATTTGCAAATTGACAGTAGTAAAAAAAATTATTTTCTGACTAATGTACATACATAAATTTCTATGCCTGTCAGTGCATGCGAGTGAGAGTAATGCCAGCATAGCTGCACCAGAGAAACTTATCTGAAACAGTAACAACCAATCTTCTCAGCACTTCTCTCTCTTTCTCTCTCTCTCACACACACACACACAAACAGACTTGCTAGTGACCATTTCACTTCATAACAAAGTTTCTGGAACGGAAGATGTACAGTATGCAATTCCAATGAAATACCTTAGAAATACAGATACTTACTCTTTGAAATGTTAATAAGTGATTTTTTTTTCATGAGATAAAAGGTTGAGACACCTACATATTCTGCTAATTTTTGAACTAGCATATATTGCTTGCCTAGGAGTAAAGAGAGAGACCTGAACACACTCATATGGACAATCATTGCTTGCGTACAGTATTTAGTACAGGACAGCACATTTAAGCAAGCTGTGGAAGATCTGAGCCATTAAAAATGGCAACATTTCAAATATTGTACTTACCAATTAAATCAGAATAATGGAAGAGGGTTGTTTTCAAATAATCACCAATTAGAATTCATTTATGTAAATTGTAAAATTGTTTACAGCTTTATTGGGCAGTGCTGTAAAACAACCCAGTAAAAACCATCTAAATAGTTAAGAGTTACTGCACTGAAAAGTTAACACTGAAATAATTTAAAGTACAGTATTCTACCAAGGGCAGACTAAGAATTTATTGCTAAGAAAATGGCCTACATAAGTAAAGAAACATTTCCTCCACTATTTCAACAATCATTGACCCTTTTCAACTTATTTTCCTATTTATGAGACAATATCAAAAAAAATCACCTTTGCTATTACAGTCCTTTTTACTGCATACAAATGACTACTAATTTCCACTATTCCTGAACAAGAGATTCATCTTTTAAATAATATGGAAGTGTTTATTTTTAAAGCCAGGGTTAGGAGTAGAGGATGGAGTGAAAACATTAGCACAAGTTGCCAAAAGCTCTTGCCAAAAAATGCAGATTGATAACAATTCCAGAGGAGTATTTAATTTGTTGCTTGTTACCAATATATATGGTTATGGGAGAGAGGAATGCCTGTGAAGAAAGAAGCATGTCCCAAAACACGAGATGATTTTGGTCCTGGAATTTTGTCCTAGGACACCTAGGAAGAGCAGAATTTTGGAGATTGACTCTGCAAGTCCCTGTGCACCCATGCTTAATATCCAATAGAATTTGCTTTTCCTCCTAAAACTTTTAAGGTGTCGTTTATCTCAGCCAAATCTTAGTATATTGCAATAACGCAAATATTAAACCGTTCTGCATACTTCAGTAAAACTTGTTTGTTTTAGTTGGGCTAATAATTAAATGTTAGCGTTCATCTATAATAGGGGCTGAGGTCCTCCGATTTTACACTAGTTCGGTGCGGTTGTGTATTACAAATTACGGGACGAAATACGCGGTGCAGGGGCGATTTCAGGACGCTACGGCGGCAGCTTGTATACACGTGCAATCGGTGGAAAGCAGCAACCGGCCAAGCCCGCTTTCTGAGGAGCGTGTCTTGGGACGCGTTACGCTGGACCAAGAAGCGGCTTTCACGAAGGGGAAAACTTCTCTGCCGCAACGATGGCCGCCAGGTGGCCCAGAGCCTGACCACCTTCGGGCTCGGGGTGAGCTCTTGCTGCCCCCTCCTCTGTTTTTCCGTAACTCCCCTTCAGGCGATCCCCACCGGCGGAAGGGTCTTCCCGCCAGGAACGCTCCCGCCGTCGCCATTGGCCCAGCCGCGCCCCCCTCTGCGACCAAGATCGCTGCGAGGGAAGGGGCCCGGCCTCGGGGTCTTCCGCTTCCCTCCTCCCGCCAGGGCCTCTACTGAGGGAGCCGCTGGTCCTCGAGCGGGGGACCGTCGAGGCCTTCCCATAAGGGAAGGCCGCCGCCTGTGGAGTCTCACCCCCCTCCCTCGCGCGGTGCCCCGAAAATTGCGGCTGACTCGCGGCCGCCGCTGCGGAGCAACTTTAGAAGGCTTTGTTCCCCTTGAGACCCTTCCTCGCCGGTCCGCTCCAAAGACACTTATCCCCTCTTCAGATAATGAGCTCCGCGAAAGCTTCCCGGCCTGTCCTCGCCTTAAAAGCCCGGAGAGCACTAATTGCCGGAGAACCGTTCTTTCAAGCGGTCTGAAAAACGCTGCCGCTGAATGGGTGGAAAGCTTTTCCCTAGCTTCGTGAGGAGGAGGAGTGCTCGCAGCTCTCCGCAAGGGGCCGGGTTCGCCTTTCATCAGAAGGCCTCCGAGGTGGAAAGCAAATTAGGAAGAAGCGCGTAGGGGGGCCACTGTCGGTGAACCGCGCGCCCGCTGCCCGCCCGCTGCCCGCGCGCACGCGCACAAAAAGGCGCGGAGGCCACTAATTTGGGCAGCGGCAACCCAAGCGCTGCTCGGCGCCGTGTAAGGAGTGGGGGGTTGGTTCTGATGCGGAGGGGGGGAGGTTTGCTACGTGCCTTTGACTAAGTGGTTGCGTTGGTCGTCAGAAATTCTCCCACCGGGCTTCGTCTGTTTCAGATGTATAGTTAAATTGTGCGGACGGGTACCGGTTTGCTGGAATGAGGAAGCTTTTTTTCTCAAAACAGATCTTTTCTCCCAATCCAGCATCCACATCTTTTCTCCCAGTCCAGCATCCACATCCTGGGCACTGAGAAACCTTTCAGGCTTTTGGGTAAGATGTACAAAAGAACTAGAATTAAAATTAATTTTTAGGCCCCACATAATCTGGCAAACGTTCATGGGGCATTATCATTCTGAATAAACTTATTAAGACATTAATTTTTTTAATCCTAAAATGTTTTTAAAAGTATAACTCATTTCTGCCATTTTCTCTTCTTTCTATCTTGGCTTCTTCTCATTCTGACTTTTAAAAAAAGCTTAAGATTCTTTTTTTTATGGCTCGAGATCTATCAAAAATTATGTTGTGTTACAGTATTTTAGGCACCACAAAATTATTTGTCATCTCCATTCCTTCAATTCATGAAATGGAAAAAACCTTGCAAAAATTTCTGCTTAAAATAAGACCTTCAAACCAAATAAATTTTCTATTGTCTGCTGTGAAATTTTGCTGTGCAAACCTACACCAACGCATCTGGAACCCTAGCCCACCAGCACCAAACTTTTGTCAAGCAAAGCTCTGTTCCTCTCGAATGCATTTCGGCCTGCCCTTTTAAATATGATTAGGTAAACTATTATATTCCTTTTAGAGAAAATCTTGTGATTTTGAAAACATTGCATTCTCTCTTCTGAATGGACAGGGAAATTTGTTTTAAGCTTTGGTCCACTGAAATGTGTATTCTCATCCCTTCTGCTATTTTTTAGGTTCAGTGAGACTTCTCTCTGAACAATTTAACAATGTTTGGATAGCTCTTGTCTTGCCTCACCTGTTTTTGCCAAGGGAACAACTTGACTCCGATCTCAGGCACAAAGCTTTCCAGCAAAACACGTTCCCATGTTTTGGGAATCTGTAGCCCAATCTGATTCCTCCTCTTATAGTATTTGGAAATGAGTTCCACAAACAGCTTATTCAAAATCAGAGAGTCCAACTAAAATAAAGTCTCTTATTTACTCGGGAGTAATATCTCCAGGGAGCTTGGCTCTTGGCAAATGCATTAGTGTTAGGTTAGCAAAGTGGTAGCATAAAGGTAGGCAAATAAGCAGTTAACCATGAATTCTATAAATTTTCTGTCCTGAAGTTAATGGATCAAATAATCAGTTTTCTCACCCCACCCAGATTCTGTTTGTTTATCATTTTATTCCCTGCTGGTCTCTTCCCCCATAGTCGTCTTTTCTCTTTCTTTAATATTCTTTAAAATTAAAGAACACTATAATTAAGAAGTGATGGAGGAATTCTCCCATTTTTAGCAATACAATTTAGATAACTGAGTTGGTCTGAAGGAAGTGAGCAAGTTCATTCTTACACTAGAAAAACAGAGGAGTGTTCCTCAGTAAATAGCTAAATATGTTTTGTCCAACATTTATTTAACATAATAAATACAAGAAGAAAATAAAGGCAATGGAAGAAGAGGACTATGGCATACAATCCTGTCACTGGCAAGTTGTCAAAAGAATTGGACCACAGTAATCCTACATGTATCTACCCAAAATAAATCACATTGGGCCCAGTAAGGGCAGCTCTCGAGTAGATAGAAATAGAGGATTAAATTTATATCACAATCTTACATGGTTACTCGGAAGTTGCACTGAATTCAGTCAATCTTTCTCCTAGAAGTGCATGGAGCTGTAGGCTAAAGCTGTTTAGAACCAATTAATGCTATTTGCAAGCAAATATTTCAATGAAAGTTTCATCCAGGTAATAGTATTTTTTGCCCCATACTTATATTTCAACCAAACCTCAAAATGTTTAATCCGATGCATTTCTATGAATCGCATTCCTCCTTAATTGATATTCGGAGTTCCAACTTCAAAATTTTGAGGTATACAAGGCATTGATTTTATTTGATCACTTTTAGATATGAATTTTAAACTTAAAATGCCCAAATAAAATTAGTCTGGTTTAAAATAATGTGGTCCAACTACAAATTCCATGAATTATAATAGTTCCCAGACTCAAGTTTTACATGATCCTGAGAAGAATTACACGGAATGAAATAGTCCTGTGAATGAAGTTCTACTGTGACCCATAGTTTTTAACAATCCAATTTCCTTCAGAAGGCACAATCCAGGCAATAACATTTTAAAATTCACTAGTTTTAAGTGAGAATTCTTAAGTACATCTACTCAAAAATTATACCTCATTTAAAACAATGGGAGTTGCTCTTGGGGGGAATATAATCTCATATACAGTACTTTTATTTAGAGAAATAAAACATAAGAAAAATGCAACCAAAATTCTAGTGACGTGTACTGGCTTTTTCTATGTTATTTCAATGGAACCAGTTCCTGCTCTGCACATATTTGGAAATACATGTCACTATTTTGAACTAAAATACTTATCCTAACTGTGAGCTCATCCGAATCAGGGTCCCTTTTACCCCCAGCAGTATGTTTCTATGGACTTCATGTTCCTTTTGGCAAATTCCAAAGTGAAGTTTTCCTTCACTTACATTGAAATGAGTGGGAGCTGGAACATAGCTCTGGAGTTTTTCTCTTAAGATCCTATGTTGAATGATTTTATCTAGAAGAAAAATCTATTTAAATCAGCAGCAAAAATGCTTTGGACTGTGGTAGTCCATTAGGATATGTGAGCTGTAATATTAAATGATTACAGGCTGCCCAAAAATGTAGGAGTGAGTCTTTCACGGGAATGGAGGAAACTCTGATCTTTGGTTTCTCCCTTAACTGAAGCTTCCACAGAGGAATTTTTTGTCCCTGCTCTTTTTAAAGTTAAAAATGTTAATGTATTCCTGGTATTCCTATTATTTGCATGAATTCTACCAACTGCTTCCTTGACTAGGTCATGAGCAGATTCTGACCCAGACTTCATTCAATTTGTGTCAATTTCAAGGTTATCAAAGTGATCAAGCAAACCTTCACTGATTAAAAAGCTACATCTCAAAACAAATCGAACTGCAGGCTGCTTCAGGAAAAAATATTGTTGGTTGTTCCTGACCAAACAAAAATAATTATTATTCACAAACTGTGTGACAATTAAGACCAAATCAATCATAGAAACAGTGGATTAGGAAATAATACCTTCATTTAAAAAAATGCAAGCAGATAAACAATAATAAAATATTATATAATGTCTGCAATATTCTGTAAGAGCATTGCTTGGGGACAGACCAAAGATATACTATAACT
The DNA here is from genome assembly GCA_032468055.1 of Acrochordus granulatus. Lineage (NCBI taxonomy): Eukaryota > Metazoa > Chordata > Lepidosauria > Squamata > Acrochordidae > Acrochordus > Acrochordus granulatus. Next base: position 456,452 of record JANHZU010010621.1, on the reverse strand, counting down.
CCAATCTTACACATAATTGAGACTGCTTGTAAAATTAATGGAATTTTAAACAGCCAAAAAATGCAATCTTCCTAACTACCCCAAAGTAAACCTTCATGAATTCATTTATCTTTTAAATGAGTATAGGATAACAGCCTAATTCTCACCATTTCAGGCTTTTGCTGTATTATACTTTATATTCATAAAACCTGTTTTTAGAAGTGCAATCTTTGAAAGAACTCATACAATTTTTTTTTTCCATTTCATCTCACCTCTCACACACAGTTTGTATTTTGGCTAATTCCATCTTTTTCCTTGATCTATTTTCTATGCCTCCAGTTAAACGATTTGAAAAATTCTGCCAATTCTGCCTCCTGTCAACATCTAACTTTTCCTTTGTTTAAGAACTCAATTCTGTAATTTTTTACAAACATTAAAATTTACAATAATTAGAGGTAGATACCCTTTTGGGAAGTTTGTCCATACTCTTGTTCAGCAACTTCTGCAGGAGAACTTCCAGCGGCATTATACCTTTGATAAGAAATCCACAGGCAGGCAACAGTATATTTGCTAAGGACGATTACATCTTCATTTCATTAGCCCATTTACCTTTTATTGGAATGAATTGTAGTTTGCTTTACAATTGACTGATGTTTGTCAGTAAGACACCCAAATCCCTACTAGATGATACTAAACAATACCATCTTTGTTATTTTTTTCTTTTAAATCTGAACCTCAGAATCAAAGTTTTAAAAAAAAATCATTACTGGGTACAATGATACAAGTAGGTCTCCTCCCCTCCCTTCTTTCCGCAAGTGTCTCCCCTTCTCTTTTGTGAAAATGGTGGATAATGTTCACCAATCGACCTTGAATTACAATTCAATCAGCTCTCAATCAGTAATAATGAGATTGCACTTAAGGGGTTCCCACATAAAATTATTATTAGCATTATTTCTACTTCGGTTTGAGTCACCAGAAGTAAGCTGC
>JANHZU010010621.1:406599-418664 GCA_032468055.1 Acrochordus granulatus | reverse complement strand
TTAAGAAGGCACATCAGAGGATGTACTTCCTGCATCAGCTCAAGAAGTTCAACCTGCCTCAAGAGCTGCTGATACAGTTCTGCAGAGGAATCAATGAGTCTGTCATTTGCACCTCTATAACTATCTGGTTTGGTGCAGCAACCAAACAGGACAGATACAGACTGCAACATAGAGTCAAGATTGCAGAAAGAATAACTGCTGCTAACCTACCCTCCATAAAGGACCTGTATCCTGAGAGGGTCAAGAAAAGGGCTGAGAAGATATCTGCAGACCCTTTTCTTATTTGAATCTCTTCCTTCTGGTAGGTGCTACAGAGTACTACATGCCAAAACTACCAGACACAAGAAGTTTTCCCCCTATGCCATCATTCAAATGAATACTTGATTCATATTATACAATAATGATATAATGATAAATCACAAGAATTCTAAATTAACCCAGAAGTTCTATCTAATGTGCCAAACAGAAGTTCTGTCTAAATTAATACCTATTAATTCTACACTTTATAATACTTCCTTTCTATTGCACACTTACTGAATAACTAACAGTATTATGTATTATCTTATACTGTTGTTTTACAAGTACTGAGAGCTGCTGTACGGGGTCAAATTCATTGTGTCCCTAATTGTGCTTGGCCAATAAAATATCTGAGTATTTGAGTATTCCAGAATATCCATCTCAGGCATCCATGGATGTGAGCAGCAAGAAAACATATGTCATGATGACATGACACAAAAACGACACATTCGACATGAGGATATAAGTACAAAAGGACTGGATTTTCATCCTGACATCATCTTGCATTTATCAGCATTTTGACATAATTGTGTTTTTCTGAAGATCTGTGGTATCTCTACTGCATCTGTTACTGGGAAAGAAAACTGTCCTTTATGTCCTGCATTGGAAGGAAGGAAGGAAGGAAGGAAGGAAGGAGAATCTGACTCAAGATAGTCAGAAAGCATACATTAACTGTTGGCCATATAAATACAGTAACTCTTAAACAAAACAGATTGTTTTAATAGAAGTATTTATTCTCAAACATAAGAAATAATTAAAATCTGTTCTGCACTTGTCAGGCTGCATCTCAGTTACTGGGCACACTATATTGACAACGTATCTAAAAAATACAAGCAGGATATGTGGGATCTGAACACAAAGTTTAATAAGGATCTATTGAGATGCTGGGCATGTTTGACCTAGGGAAAAATGATTAAGGGGAGGCTTGGTAACAGTATTTAATTATCTCAAAGTTATCAATTATCTCATACATGAGATACCAATTATCAATTATCTCATATCAATTGATATCAATTTTCTCATACACGAGGAAGAGTTGAGTTGTTTTGTTCTATTCCTCTAGAAGGCAGAACTAAAATTAATGCGTGGATTTGCAGGGAAAGCAATTTTAGCTAAATATTAGGAGAGATTTCTGGTGAACAAGATGCCACAGGATAACCTGTCACTAAGTAACTGCAAGCAGTGCCTGTAGGTCTATGTGGGGGGGGGGGATTGTAGTTGCATTCTGCAATATATATCCTATATGATATGTAGGGGATTAGACTAGATTATGTGTAAAATTTCTTTCATAAGAAAGTTTCTTTTATAAATTGACATTGGGATGTCACAGATCCCTTCTAAGGTCTGTGATCTTCAGGTTCTTATGTTCTGGCAGGTAATAAAATATATGGGTAAGTAATTCTACAAAATTAATTGTGCAGACTGGACAAAATGTGCTAATTAAATATATTTTGTATTCAGATTAATCCCCACACATGTGTTTGATTAAGTGGATTCATGCCCTTACTTTAAGACATCCATCATCGCATCCCAATTTGTGTTTTTGAGATACACCATGAAAATTGAGAAGAGTGGCAAAAATAGAAACGAGGGAGAGAGAAACAAATTTGGGAAAGAGAGTTTGATTTCAGAGTAAAAGATCAAGAGACCAAACTGCGTTTTTAAGTTATCTTGAAGCGCAGACTGCTTTTGAATCTCTCTTCTTATCCAGTAGTGCCCCCTCATGGTTGGTTTCAGCACTACTCCCCCCTCAAAATAATTGCTGTAGCAGAAATAAAACTCCAAATCTAACTTTATTTTCAGCCATTCACACGAGGAAAGAAACATCATAAAACAAGATAAGCCATTGTATGTTACCGAAGAAATGGGACAGAGAATAGAGTATTTTTCTATCCCAGAGTTTACATAGGATACCTCATATCATCATCATAATCATTAGAATGGTTTTGCAAGGTAGATAGGTGAATACTCCCAATATCCCCAAAGGTCCCAAACCATGGCCAAACAGAAGTATCAGCCAACTTGGAGAAACCAAAGGTTTGTGTGAATACAAGAAAGTGTTAGAAAAATAATAGAAGGGGAAATCCCTCCCTCTCAAAAAAGCATCTAGAGGACTGAGGACAGTATTCCTTACTTGCACTGAAACACTATTCAGATTATTCAGGAAAGGAATAAAAAATGGGTAAGGAAACACTTTGAAAGAGATGAATGCTTCATACTACAATATTATATTGCAATATTTTATGCAAATCCGACTTCTGGAACTACAAGAACAGTAAATTGCTCGATCCTGAAGTCACCTGAATAACTGAGATGAGACTTATTCCAGGAACGAATCCCATGCCAAGCCATCTCCTTTCAGCATTGGTTTGTCTTCCATCACAGACACTGAAACAAGGGTAAACATGATGCAAATCGTTTATTTGTAGCTGAAGGCTGGTTCTCCTGAACTTTCCAGAAGGCTTTGAGTTTGCTGGCTCAGTCAAATGGTTCAACATCTTGGGAGTATTTTAACACAGCAGATACTGTGCTTTTCAGCCATGGGTTTAGGTGGCCCTAAGAGTGAAAGAGGCCACCAACACAAATCTCTGGATGACAGCTGCCTCATTACCCAAAAGGAGGATCTTTGCTCTTACCTTTCAAAACCATATTTGCTGTTTTCCCATCCATGGCCCTTTCCCTTAAAAACGAATTGGTTCCTGACTGCTTCGCTGTGGCATGTGCATGGATCACTCCGATGGCTACTTATATCTGTCGATTCATCTGCAGAGTATTTCTGATTTGCGCTGGTCTTGCACAGGATGGAGAGTGGGAAAGAGAAAGGGGACTGATCTGCAGAATCTGAGTCTGGGCCTGGACAGCACCCAGGTAATCTTAGCTCCAAAGCTAAGTAGGAAAGCCCAGGGTTGTAGGCTAGACCGGGCAATCGGAAGCATTCCCCTCAAGGGAAAAGCAACCACTCGGACAGTGCAGCAAGAAAACGACGCGGACGTCCCCGCGCAGTCGCTGGAGCCAGTTCGACTCGCGAAAGTCTTTCCTTCAGCCGGCCGAAAGGGAAGCCTCGAGTGCCCCCTTGTGGCGAAAGGGAGTCTCTGGCGGGAGGCAGACGGCGGCTTCTCCATTCTGCCGCCCCTCCCCGACCGATTGAAGGCGATTAAGGCTCGCCTAGCTCGCTTTATTAATAACAGCGCTTATAATCGAAGAAGGCTTCCAAGAGGAAGGGAGGGAGAAATGAAGCAATAAAACTAAATTGTTTTCTTTTGATGGGGGAGATCAGAGAGAGTTTATTTGCAGATGTTAGGATAAAGCGGGTTGATTTATCGACAGAGCAAGAGTGTCGCTCTTAGGACGCCACAAGTACATATTTCCTGAAATATTGCTCAATACAATATCTAATATACACCAGCACTTCACGAGTATCTGCTACTACATCGCTCCGCATGGGCGCTGCTGGTGCTGGGCACTGCGCAGGAAGCCACAAGGGCGGCGCGGGGCCTGGAGAAGCTCCCGGAGGACCGGGGAACCCGCCAAGTTGCGGGCGAGCGCCACCCTCTCCGCTTCGCTCGATCCTTCCTCCCGCCGGTAATCGCGCGGGGGTCGTTCTTTTCCCTGGTAAATATTGGATTAGCTTTTCATCGACCACCAAAGCTCTTGAACTTTTAAAATAATCACTCTCACATGAGGTCTAAACTAAGCCTAACAGTCAATAGGTCGTTTATTTCCCAAGCTTACAGGTTTTGTTTTTCAACACAAACATCCAGGCCTCGCTATCAGTTCGTTCCGCTTGAAAAATAAGATAGTCCAGGGAGGGGTTATGGAAGGCGAGGAGAGCGGCGCGGAGAGGTGTCAACAACACACTGCAGGAGGGGAAAAGAAAAGGGACACACTGCACCCCAAGTCGGATCCAGCGCGGTGCCCGCTGCTTAAGAAAGCGCTCGCTCTATTTTTCATGGTCACCCATGAATAGTGGTCTTTGCCTTCTTTCTTTGCTCCCCCCCTCCCCGGATTTATTAGTCACCCGGTTAACAAGGCACAGAAAGGCAGATTAAGCCACGCAGTCGTCCGGGCTTCTGGGTTCCCCGCTCCGACGTCGAAAGAGGCTTTCCATTTTCCACCGGACCTCGCCACTACCCCGTTAAGCAGCAAGCGCTTCGGATCTGCTAGTGTGATTTGCAAAGGAAATAGACTGGCCAAGCACATAATTAGCATTGATGTCACCGTTAATATTCATTGTATGGTTATTCCTAATTTCCCATCGCAAGTTAAACATGCATATAACTCAGGGAACAAGGAATTCAGGACTGGCCGTGGAGTTCAACCTCTGCTTGAGCCTTATAACAATCCTGTGAGGTGGGCTAACAGACAAAACTTGTCTGTCTCAGTCACTGTGTTGGGATATTAATTGGAATTTCCCTTCTACATAATATTTAACTATAATTTTTCATATCAAGTCAAGCTCACTGGAGAACAGGCCTATACAGTGAGACTTTCTTCCTCGTCAGCATTTTTAGGACCAAAGAACTATGTTTGTTCATGGGATTTAATTCGGCTCATCCACCTTCTTCTTCCTGGAGTCCGCAGATCTATTGAAGGATGACTCCCACCTTTCCCAGAAAACTATGGTCAAACTGCCTTGGAATGGCAGGAGTTGTGGTCCCCAAAGTCCGGGAGGTTTTTGCTGCCTATGAGAATTTTGACACACAATATTCTGTTTTTAAGATCATCTTAAGATCATCTCTCATATGAATGAGAGACAGCCTTAAAAAAGAAACATGAGGCTTCCCGGAGGGAGCGAGGTAGAGAGACAGACAGGGAGACTGACAGTAGCTGAATATTAACAGCTCTGCTCCTCTCTTTTTTTTAAAAGTGTTTTTGTAAAGATGCGCTAAGTAAATCGAAGAGTCGTCATTGAAAGGGAAGGGAACATCAAAGCGTCACTCTGCAAGCCCAAGCTTTGCGAATAAGGCAGACTAAAAGGACAGGCTTATCTTTCCTGTTATTTGGGTAGTCTGTGGTTCATTTTGACTGGATCACGTCCATAAATCCAGGGAACTTTGTAGGATGGCCCTGGAATGTTTTGGAAGGCTCTGACTTTCTCGGGAAGAATAGCGTATCTATCTCCAATCTACCTCTACAGCTTCGCAGCCTTAACCAGCTGTAATGATTTCTCTCTCACTATCCCATGCAGCTAAACCTTTAGATGCACCGACTAGCAACCGGAGGACAATGATGAACTGTGAGAGACACTGGGGGGTGGGAGGAAGGGAAGGAAAGGCCGTACAGACTTTTCAAAATTTCAGTGTTATGGCTGAAGTATTAGCTTCTGCAGAGATGCAGGCGCCAACTTGCCTGTGAAATTACACCCGCATTTTCAGGGGACTCCAAAGAGGCCTTGTTTGCTTTCTTAAAGGAGAAAAGAGATTCTCCCTGTCTTTTCTTCTCCCCCACCTCCCCGAGAATAGATATGGTACGAATTTTTAATTCGTCTTCCTTTCACAGACAACAATGCTGATTTTGAAAAGCGGATACAATTTGGGTTTTGTGAACGTCTCTTTCTGCCCTCTCCCGGCCCAGCTGTCCATATGGAAGACCGCCTGTTCAACGTGGCTCACAATGGCACCAACTGACAGGCGGAACAAAAACCCGAGGTACTTCCCTCGGACTCGGGGAATGCTCTGCCCCTTCCAAATGCACCAATCGATGACTGTCATTTTAAAAGGACCAAGAAAAAGGAAGAGGAGGAGGAAGAGGGGTTGGGAGTCTTTCTCCCTTTCTCTCTCTCGTGCATCCTGCCCCTCTCTGCGGCTCTTTCTCTTCTCCTCTCAACTTAATATGCACGCCTCTAACATCCCCAAGGCCCAGCCTTCCCCATTGTGCTGTTTTGTAACGGGTACTGTATATTGTGTAAAGATAGACTCCCCCCGACTCCTGCACTGTCCCCAGCGTGTGAAGTGCAAGGCCACTGGGGGTTAGGGCCACACAACAGTCCTCCAGCTTGATAGACTTAGCAGGAACTTAAGGGTCTCCCCGCCCCTCGCTATTGAGGAAAGAATCTGGGGAGCGCAAAAATTGAACCCCGCGGTAGCGCTTCCAAGGTGGGGCGGACCGCCGCCAGTAAAGCGTCGTGTTTGCAGAGCAGTGCGTCGAAGCATGAACAGCTCCAAAAAACAAAAACAAAAAACCAGTAAGGAGCCTGCAATGAGTTTGAACTCAGATCTCAGCTAAAACGCGATTTGGGAAAGCCTCTCCGTCTCTCTGTCCCGCCTCATGCAAAGCACCAGAGAAGTTTCAGGCCCTCGTTTGAAGGGAAACTAGTCGAATGCTCGAACAGAAACAGAAGAAACTCCCAGGGACAGAAGCAGCTGCAAGCAGCCTCCTCTTGGGGGAAGAGAAGGGAGAGGATCTTCCACTTCCCCAAGTGGCTGTCAGCGCTGGACTCGCAACGGAGCGCTCAGTCCTTTGCTTTCCGAAGCAGCGCGGGCCTTAGCGCTACGAGGCCTTCCGCGCTGCAGCCTAGATCCTAGCCAGAGACGTCTACAGTATTCGCTTTGAATTCTGGCAGCAACTGGCGGAAGCTCCGCTGAGACCGCGCTCCGAGCTCTAAGTGCCCCTTGGGTGGATCCAGTTGTTTGCTGAGCCGCGGGAAAAGCTATTGACTCCTGAATGGGGCAAAGTTCAGAGACAAGGTTGTCCTGGTCACGTCTTCCCAGAAAGAAGTCCACCGGTTTCTCTGATCTATTGGCGAAAGAACCCAGACTGCGTTGAGTGCCTCTCCGGATGCTCCTTCCGGCTGCTGGCGATCTCACCAGCTACAGCTAGGAAGGCCTTTAGGCAGCAGCGTTCTTAAAGCGTTGTATCTAATGTACTGTATCGTCTTCCCCCGGTTGTTCCGAAAGAATCCAATATGCAAAGGCAATCCTTAGCCATTTGGTCAACGCTCCGTCTTCGCGACGGCCGAATCAATGTGCAGAAAATTGTAGCCTAAAATGTCTTGTCCTGAGGAGGCGTGGCTGGGACTCAAAAGAGAGATTGCTCTTAAATAGGTCTCCCGTACCATTTTGGCTTCCCTCACCGAAATCCATAAAAGGGGCACAAGCTCCAGAACGACGATTCTCAGTTTCGAACCACATATGCCACCCACCGAGAAAATATTAACATGGAATTGCTTTGAGAATCAAAATCTTCTCTACTTTTCAGGCCGAGTCGTGGGGGATGGCATCTTTTTTTTCCTGATCTATTTATTAACTTTAGTAAATAAACCTGAGAAGGGCAAGAATAGATCCTATCTCCCACGGGGCAGGTTAGTAGGGGGCGTCTACCTTTACAGTCCGGGCAAGGCTCAGCTAGGTGGCGGAAGAAAGAGTCCTCCCCCCGCGCGTTCTGCGAGCTGCGGGACTTCCGGCTACTAAGGCAGGCTCCGAGCTAACTTCTCCTGAAGTGGCACACCTCGTTCTCCTATAATGAGTTACCCAAACTGAGCAAACTTTAGAGACCGAATTTAACAAGCGTTAATTCTAGGAAGCTCCCAAAGGACAACCTGCCCAAACCCGGAACTGTTGGAATGCGTCAAAAGAAGCAAGAAAAAAGACACTCTTTTTTTCCCCCGAAACAAAATCATCATGTGAGTTTAAAAAGCTCAAGCAAAACCCAGACAAAAGTGTTTACCACTTTAAAAACTTATTAAAACATTATATTGTATATCTGGTATTGCTCTTCCGTATCATTTCTTTGAAAACGGATCCTATATACATGCATACCGCGCACGTTTATGTATGTAGAAAATCATGTGTGTATGTATATGTACATACATACATGTACGGTAGACGTGTATATTCTATTCTATCAGGTTTGGCTTTGTGTCGATGTAGTTTTAGGGAAAAAACTGTCCAATGAGAAACAAACCAAAAATAAAGTCCACCCTAAAACACGGTAATCTATCATCATATATTTAAAAATTGAATGCTTAGTAATAATTAGTTAATTGTCAGAATTTTATTTCCATCTTGAAAAATAAAGTTCTCTTTTCATTTTAAAATCTCAATTCCTTATCACTGACCACTTCTTCAAAATCGCACAAAGCATGCTTTACAAAAACTACGAGAGCATTCCTTTTTAATTCTTTTTATTCTTATTATAATTATTTAAAATTTGTCGTTGTAGGTAGACATGACCACTAACAACGTCGCATTTTTTTTTTGTAAACATGGAGCACAAAACACCCCCAAAGAACGGAAACTGACCCTCGCCCCAAAGAAGGAAGAAGCAAACCGTCTCCCCAGCCCAGCTCAACCCTGGCCCTCTACCCGCCCCAAAGTCGAACCGGCCCTCGATCCTCCTGCGAGTCCTGGGCCTCCCGAGCGTTCACCAAGTCCATTGCTGGGCTTGTACCAAGTGGTGCGCTGTAGGGTACTGTGGGGTGCTGGCCGAGCTGTACTGGGCATTGTACTGCATGTGCTGGAGAGACTGGGCGCTGTAGGCTGAGAAGGGGATGCCCGCCTGGAAGGTGGCGGCAGCCAAGTCCTGGGCTTTGAGCGTGTGGCACGGCTTGCCGTCCCTGACTAAAACCGGCACGGCCACCCGACGCGGGGAGGGGAGAGGAGTCACTTCCATACCTTTCTCGGCCCGGGCCCTCTTCATCTTGTAGCGGTGGTTCTGGAACCAGATCTTCACCTGCGTCGGGGTGAGGCGGATCAGGCTGGCCAGGTGCTCCCTCTCGGGCGCGGAGAGGTACCGCTGCTGCCTAAAGCGCCTCTCCAACTCGTAAGTCTGCGCTTTGGAGAAAAGCACACGTCTTTTCCGCTTCTTCCCCGAGTCGCCGTTGCTCGAAGCTTCCTTGTCGTTGTCCGGGGATTCGTCCGCGGAAGGTTCCGGAGACTTGGACGCCGAGTCCTGCTGGGAGTTGCTGGACGTCAAGCCGTGTACTGTGGGAAAAGCCACAAAAGAAACAACTCAGAAGAGAGGGGGCGGCCAGGTGGGAAAGCAGACCCCCCCTCCCCACCAAGGGTCCCGCCAGGCGCTGCTGCTGCTGCTGCTCGGCCGGCTTGAAAAAGCGAAATCCCGGGGCCCTTCGCCCGCGGGCGCGCACTCCCTGCTCGCTAGAAAAGGCGCCTCTTCGCCACCGGGCGGGTTTGTCTGCGTCTCTCTGAAATTTTGGATGGCATGTTGCGCCTACCATCGACATCCGATGTTTGTTTATCATGTTTACATACTTTCTCCCTCCTTTTCTGTGAATACTCTGTGCTTTATTTTTCTTTCTGTTTGTGCATGTGGAAAACTACATACAGAAATACAAAAGAAAGATAAAGACCAAATGGATAAATATAAGCTCCATTTTAGTCATTTTTTTCAGAAAGTTTAATATGGAATCATCAGAAATACGAATCTTTTGGTCTGGAATACCCCTTTAGTCCTAGCGAGCGCAGTCCACAGTTCTCCTGCACATTGGAGTTTTGCGCAGGAGAACTTCCCTAGATTGAACCGTCTTTGCTTAAAACAGCATTTGGACTTTGGACAATTCCCTTAAAAGCAAACAGAATGGACTTCTTCTTTCTGGGCTACGTGGACTGATTTTAAAGGACAATTCAACAAGCCATTCTTTGATCCAGCAGAGCCTGGGGCGATTTACAAACGTCTAAAAGCAAAGCCATCCAAAATTTCCCCACAAAGCATGTTCTGTTAGTTAGGAAAGTAGCGAGGACTCGAGAAGGGGAGGAGAAACCACTGAGTTGAAGGGAGTTTTAAAATCTATTTAGGATGGGCTTAGTTTGTATTCCTCACCCCTCCCCTTAAAACCTCTAAATAAATAAGAATTCACCTCTATTATTTATCCTATTAGCATCTTTAGAAAAGGAAACCCTTCATGCCTAGTTAGTTATTTTTGAAAAAGGACATTAAAAGACAACCAATTTGGCGAGAAAAAGTAACAAGAGCTATCACGGTTCATTCAGGTCTGGGGGGAGGGAGGGAGGCTCACAATAAGAGGGAACCCCAGTGTGTAAGTTTGCTTACTTACAAGAATACTGGATGCTCTCGGTGGTAGCGAGCCAACGTGTGTAGGGATTATCAGTATTGTCATAAAAAGGGTTCTTCAGAGGCAGCGTCTGAACAGCGTCCAATGCGGTTGTCCCCAAAATGCCGGGCTTTTGAGGGGACTCCGAGCCCTCCGTCTCTTCCTCCCCCCCTTCCACGATGGATCCGTCTTCGTCATTGGTGTCAGGCAAGTCCAAGATGTCCTTTACAGAAAAGCCGGTCTTTGTGTTGGTTAGAGACATATTCTGGTCAATTTTTATGCAGGAAACTTTGAAGGATCAGTTTGCCAATCCTCTTGGTTCGCCAAACATTCACCGGGAAGGGGGTGGATGGGTGGGAGAGAGAAGGAAGGGGGGATGGGGATGAAAGAAGGACGAAAGGCTGGGGTGGTAGTGGCGGTGTGGGTGGAGGGGGGGACACAAAAATCAGCTGCCGTCTTTCGGCATATACTATCTGCTCTTTCAGGCTTTGGCGATGGAGAGCCGGGGAACCCAAGGTGGGTGACCGGGGCTTCCTCAGGACTTTGTAACTCCAGGAAAAATGCCAACGTGCGTTTACTTGAAGGTCTGCTTTAAGCCTAGTGCGCTGGTGGTGCCTCCTTGAAAAAAACAAGCCATTGCTGAGACGGGCTGTCCATATAAGGTTGGTCTTCGTACATGAACCTGCTGAGAGGAGGGAGGGGGGGTTGAAAATGCATTAAAACGCAAAAGGTTGGCCACGTGTGGGCGGGTCTTGGGAGTCAAGTGGATGAAGACAGTGTTTGCAGATGTGAAATTGTGGGGCTTTTTGGGGAGGGAGGCGAGCCTCCACCATTGGTGCTGTAGCACATGATGAGTGGTATAACGTGTCAATTAATTATAAAGATGGGGAGGGCCTTTTCTACACAGTATTTACATACAAAGGCGATCCACGTACCTAGATATTCCACATACTTGAAAATATGTTTCAACAAATTGCTTCTGAAATGCCCCCCCCACTTCGAACGCAATTTTGCATTCGTTTTCCATTTTATTACTGGCATATAACTGCTCTTCCTCCCCTCCCCCGCTCCTTTATTTGCAAGCAAACTGGAAAATTGACAATTGTGCAATGGCTTGAACTAAATGCACCACCTTAAAGAACAGCAGAGAAGATTGGAAAGGAGAAATCTATTCAAATTCTTGATTGTTACCAAAAGATGTTGTTGGAATGGCAAGAACCCAATTTATGTAAACCTCATAGGTCAATATTTTGGTTGAGGCTTAAGGATGAGTGCTAGAAATTAAACAGAAAGTAATTGATTCCAGTTTACTCCGAAATAAGCTAAACTAGCAGTAAAGAGGATAATTCTGCTTTTGGAGAGTCTAACGATTTTTGGTGGGTTCTCAAAAAATATTTGCACAAGGGTAATTTGTTTCAGCCTTTTGCTTTCTAAGAGATTAATCAGAGGATGGCTCTGTAGTAACCAATGCCTGAATTCAAAATTAGATTACAGATTCAGATTCAGATTACATCATTTCAAAGACATTATTTTAAGCAAATGGTTAAAAAGATTGTATTTCTCACATTTTTATAATAGCAAGTCATACCCCTCCCCCCAAGATCTTATTCACACAGCACAGGGATACTGGAAAGAAAATAAACCTTGTGAACGAGACATTTTCGGTCTTCACTTGAGCCAAACTCTCTCTCTCCTTCCTTCCTTCCTTCCTTCCTTCCTTCCTTCCTTCCTTCCTTCCTTCCTTCCTTCCATCCTTCCT
>JANHZU010010621.1:365827-378969 GCA_032468055.1 Acrochordus granulatus | reverse complement strand
AGAAGTCACAGCTTCCTATAAAATCAACAAAACAATCTGAGATCTGAGATATTTAGTTATCAATCTGCCAATTTTGTATTGCTAAATTCCATAAGCAGCCTTTGCCAACCTGAAGACCACTAGTCTTTGAGAACAAACTTATTTTGATTCATCTATTTAAACCATGGATACTGTACAATAAATAGATAAATACAAATAAATATAATTGCCAATCAAAGAAGGCAATTCAATGGATTCTTGTGACAAAATTAGTGGCTATCTATTTTTACTTCTCTATAGCATTTATTTTCTATTGCATAAAAAATCCCTTATTTAATAGCCATTAAGTACTCAAATTGTGTAATCATAAAGTTGGGAAGGATAGTTAGGCAATGCAAATACTGCTCCAGTGCAAATTAAAGCATCTCCAATGGATGGCTATCCAACCTATGTTTGAATACATCCAGTGAAAAGGAGCTCATCTCCTGTTTGGGTAATTAGTTCATTGTTGAAATGCTCTTAACACTTAGGAAGTTTTCTGTTGTTGTTAACATTCAATTAGAAATTATGTTCCAGGCGCTTGAATCCATTATTCCTGCCCTCTGGAACAATACAAAAAAGATCTTGACCTTCTTGGCAACATCTGTTCTGATATTTGAAGAGTATTATTACAAAAGATGGGATATATTGTAAATGTAACAAATAAATGCAGTATAACTCTCTTATCTAATCACTGACATCTCTAGTTTCTTAAACCTGTTCCATTTCTTTGAATACTACTTGAAATGTGTGCTATGTGTGTGCTGCGTGCTGTGAACTTGATACAATATTTGAGATGTAGCCTGCCAAAGTAAAATTTTTCAGGAGAATCTATGTAGTTCTCATGTTGACCAGTATCTCATAAAAAAGAGCATTTATAAATTTCCACATAGAGTGATGATCTGTCATTCTATCAGTGGCAATGGTACTATGAGAGGATCTCCTAGAAGATTGTTCTATTGGATTGTTATCTCTTTAGAGAGTGGGAAAGGATGAATATGTGATTGGGAGTAAGGACCATTGGTGGGTTTAAATAAGTGCTAAATTCAGTTGACATATTGTTATCTGAAAACTAAGTGAGCAAATTATAGGTGATGAATGGAATGTAAGAGTGAGGAGCTAGTTAATATGGGAGGACAGAGGAATGGGATGCACACTGAGACAGGGTGGGGCAGAAGATGGGGGTCACTGGGTAAGGCCATTTCAGGAGATGGAGCCTCTTTCAACCTAGCAAATTTTATCTCTAGATCTGGATGGCTGAAACATCAGGTGCATTAGCCTCAGACTGTTGCTGATAAGTATCAGATTTGTATGGAAAATGAGAGGCAATGTCTTAGTTTGAAGTGAGATAGCATTGATGCGTTGGTGATATTCATAACTCAGTTATGCATTGCCATCCCAGGATAAGCCAAAGATGCAACTGAAGTCTTGAACCAGTATTGGAACATTATGGGGAGAAACAAGTTCAAGCTAAACCACAGCAAGATGGAATTGCTGGTTGTCTGTAAACATCTAGGTATAGAAGACATAGGAAGGACAGGAGGCAGACCTACTCTCTATTTATGGTTTTGATAGTTAGACAGGATAGATTGTAAAAAAGAAGAATGTGATGTTATAACTTTTGAGAAAGGGGTAAATTTATAGTTTATTTATTTATTAGATTTATATGCCGCTGAAACCAAACGACTCCTCTCAGTGGCTTACAATAAAAACAATAGATCAATAAAAACCAATAAAATCCATTAAAAACTTTTAAACAAGAAACCCAACTGGACCACAAGGAGAGGAGCTAAAAGATATAAAAACATATATGAGGAATGAGGCGACTAATATGAGGAATGAGGCGACCAACCACCTCCATGATGATGAGTCCCCATTAGAGCCCCATGCCAATTGGCAGACCCAGGTCTTAAGGCCCTTTCGGAAGGCCATAAGGGTGGGGGCAGACTTCACCTCAGGGGGCAAGATGTTTCACAAGGAAGGAGCAACAGCAGAAAAGGCTCTTTTCCCTGACCCCGTCAGCCTAAATTTCTTGGCTGAGAGGATCTGGAGGAGGTCTCTTCTGCCGATTTTGGTGGGACAGGAACTCCCCATTGAGGTAATATGATTACCTGGTCCCATGCCATGAAGGGCTTTATAGGTCAAGACCAGCACCTTGAATTGCACCCAGAAGCAGACTGATAACCAATACAGCTCGTGGAATAAAGATGTTACATGGGCTGACCTACTGGCTCCTAAAATCATCTGCACAGCTGCATTCTGCACCAGTTGCAATCTCTGGATACTCTTCAAGGGTAGCCCCATGGAGAGTACATTGCATTAATCCAGTATAGAGATGACAAGGGCATGAGTGACTGAGTGAAGGGACTCCTGGTTGAAGAAGGGATGTAACTGGTGCACAACACGAAGTTGCACAAAAGCCCTCCTGGCCACAACTGCCACCTGCTCCTTGAGCAGGAATCGTGAGTCCAGAAGGAGCCCCAGATTATGCACTGAATCTATCTGGGGTAGTACAACCCTATCTAGAGTTAAGGATGGTAAAGTCCCAGAACCAGGGCCCCCAGATACACAAAGCCACTCAGTCTTGTCAGGGTTCAACCAAAGCCTGTTAATCCCCATCCAGACCTGAACAGCCTCCAGACACCAAGTCAGGGCCAAGACAGCATCACTTGGATCACCAGGGATGGAGATGTAAATCTGAGTATCATCAGAATACTTATGGTACCTCATCCCATAGTGACAGATGATCTCATCCAGTGGTTTCACGTCAATGTTAAAGAGGAGAGGTGAAAGCACTGAGCCATGTGGCACACCACAAAGTAGTGGCTGTGGACTGGACTTCTCTCTCCCTATTAACACTGATTGGGATCGGCCACAAGAAAGGAGCTAAACCAGCACAAAACTGTACTGCCCATACCCAGCTCCCACAGCCGATCAAAAAGAATACTCTGGTTGACAGTAACAAAAACTGCCGAGAGGTCAAGGAGGGCCAGGATGCATGCACTATTTCTATCTTGCTCTCGCTAGAGATCATCCACAAGAGCGACCAGTACTGTCTCTGTCCCATAACCAGGCCTGAACCCAGACTGAAAAGGGTCTAGAAAATCCATTTCCTCCAGGATCCTCTGAAGCTTCCATGCAACCACTTTCTTAACCACTTTGCCTAAAAAAGGCAGGTAGGAGACTGGACGATAGTTGTCCAGACAAGGGGAGTCCAATGATGTTTTTCTTAACAGGGGACAAACCAGGGCCTCTTTAAAAGGTCCGGGAAAAAGCCCCTGTCACAGTGAGACATTTATATGGCATGGACCCATCTATTAGTCACCCTCCTGGCAGCTTTCGCCAACCAGGAGGAACAACAGGATCAAATTGTTCCCAGATAACTGGGCAGGACTCAAGTGGATCCTCTTCACACATGACTTCCAACTGGGACAGAATCTGAGCAACTTTATCTGTCAGGTGCTCAGCAAATTCTTCTGCATGGCCCTGCAGAAGGTCTTCTGAATCCCCCCTACCCAGGAGAGATCAGGTGACTCTAAACAGGGCTGATGGATAGTGCTCTGCAGATGCACTAAGGGCGGAGAAATAGTCACACTTCACCATCTTTATCGCCCCAAGATAGGCTTCAACAGCAGCTCTAACTTGTGTCTGGTCAGATTCTTTCCTCATCTTCCACCAGCAGTGCTCCAAGAATCTCTTTACCCTTTTCAGAATCCGCAACTCTTCTATAAATCATGGAGAGTGTCGAGTGCGATGAGTAGAGAGAGGCCGCATAGGTGCAATCCCATCTAAAGCCTCAGCTGCCCTTTGATTCCAGGACATAACCAGAGCTTCGACAGGACCATGCAGCAATACCCCCGGAACATTCCCCAGCTCCCTCTGAAACCCTTCTGGGTCCATCAGTTGCCAGGGGTGGAACGCTCAAATAGGTCCCACCTCCCTGCAGCGGGCAGTGGCATAAGAGAATCTCAAAGACACTAGGGCATGATCTGACCATGACAAGGGGGATACTAAAAGTTTCCCTTCCAGTTCATGTTGCCATTGCTCCGACAAGAAAATCACATCTGGAGTGTGGCCATTGTCTTGAGTAGGGCTCAGAATAATCTAGGAAAAGCCCATTGCTGCAATGGAAGCCATAACCTCCTGAGCTAAACCTAAGGACAAACCCAGGGACAGCAAATTGAAATCCCCCAGGACCATCACCCTGCCAATCTTGAGATGGCCTTGACCAGCTCAGGCAGGGAGGATGCTACACAGCAGGGAGGTTGGTACAGTAGCAACAGTCCCAACTGATCCTGAGAGCTGAGTCTCAAGAACAGGGTCTCACAACAGGAAACTGTGGAGCATGGCCCCTGGAGGCAAACAGAAACTGCCACCCCACATATCCTGCCCTGGGGTTTTGGCTGGTGCCAGACCTGAAACCCAGCTGGACACATCTCCAAGAGGGCAACCCCCACTTCAGGAACCAGCCAGGTCTCAGTAATGCATGCCAGGTCAGCATGTTCTTCCTCACTGATGTCACAAATAAGAGGAGCTTTATTATTCACTGACCTGGCATTCAGCAGCAGCAATTGGACCCCAGGGCTACCAAGGGTATTCTGACTAGGGGCTGGGCTCTGGCTCCGATAGAACCCCATCCCTGTAACCACCTGAATGTAATCTCCTACCCTAGAACCTCCAGGATGGAAATCCCCTCCCCATTAAAACCTCCCTTTTTACGTGCCATCGGCTCTGCACTCCCCCACAATCACACCAACAAACAAACACCACAGATAACTAAAGGAGGGGTGATGGCAGAAGCCCCCAGCACTATAGCAAAGCTCTCAACACTTCAAAGGGCTCATGCCCTGAACCCTTCACACAAACACACTATCACACAATGCTCTCTTACCATACCAAACTCTCTCACAGTTGGCAAGGAGGACTACTCCCAGATCCCTTACCCATCTCTCACCATGGGTAAGGCCACACATCAACACGCCCACTCAGCTGGACCCAGCTCTCACCATTGAGCTAGCACCCAACCAAACAAGGCCCACAGTTCCTCCAATGTGGCCAGTCAATTGTCTCTAGTTTAATTGTCCACAATGTCCCATAAAGTGTAAGTGTGATTGTTGGGCCCACATCCAGCAGGCAACCTTGGGGCCCAAGGCTACCATCAAGCCAGCAGAGTTCCAGTCTGTGACCCAGGGCTTCAGCTACCACAAAGTTTGGCCTTGCTGTTGCCACTGCCACCGTCGTTAACATCAAACAGCTGCTCCATGCTGCTCCCAATGGTCCTGGCTGCCAAACAGC
This sequence comes from Acrochordus granulatus, assembly GCA_032468055.1. Lineage (NCBI taxonomy): Eukaryota > Metazoa > Chordata > Lepidosauria > Squamata > Acrochordidae > Acrochordus > Acrochordus granulatus. The sequence continues at coordinate 373,656 of JANHZU010010621.1, read as the reverse complement.
TTATCTCCACCTCCAATGATGGCATTGCAACTACCACCACTGTCCTAGCACTGCTGTTTCTCCCAAATCTTGACGCCCACAATTAAAAAAACTCAGTCACTGTCCCACTAACATCACTCTGCTGCTCCTGGATACTCTGGAGTCTCGGCTGACAACGGATGAAGTAAGGGCCTCAGCACTGCAGCTGTCCCCTAAACCATGCTGATGTTCTGAGTGGCTCCTCCATATAATATAATTCCTCTTATAATTGCTATAAAGAAGAGAGGAAGCCACTTCTTTGTATCTTTGTTCTTTTTTATTTTTCTTTTCTTGCACTTTTAACTTTCTCTATGATTTCTTTCTTTTCTTTGTTACTTTATATTTTCTTCATTTTAAAACTTTTAATAAAACTATATATAAAAAAGGAGAAAAGATACTCCTAAAGCAATGTTACATAAACAAGGCTTGAAAAAAAATTAATTTGAGTTAAATATCTCAGACAGACTTCTCCCTAGTTCACACAAAGTTAAAGTGTACATGTGGTGGGGAAGCGAGGGAAAGTACATTCAGACTTGAATAATAGAATTTATAATAAAAGTATTTCTGATCTAAATGACATTGGTTTCTTCGTCTGGTGTACCTCATAGGGCTTAGAAGTCTTCCTGGATTCACAGATCCTGCTAAAGAAGTATAAGGAGGCTATAGCTGGGGAGGTCTTTGCCCAAGTTCTGTGGACTGCCATCAGTAATGCAAATGCAGAAGGTCTGTGACTTTTAAAAAGCTATACATCTCTCCTTACCTGTTTCCCACTTTGGTAAGGAAAGGAAAAAATACTATTAATAATATAAACTATATTACTTTGTATACATTAAATAATATATACTATTAACGTAACAAAAGAATGTTGTTTATTATCAATAAAAACATTTCCTTTTTTTTACCAACACCCAGAAAAGCCCAGCTCTGCTCATAGATGTGATTTGTTTAATTTGCATATAATTCTAAAGATTCTGGCCTTGTTGGCTGGAAGGTCGGTGGCTTGAGTTCGAGACCAAAAGCTACCACATAACGGGGTGAGTTCCCATTGTCTGCCTAGCTCCTGCCAACCTAGCAGTTTGCAAGCATGTAAAAATGCAAGTACAAGTTTTGAAACAGAATTAACTGTTTGCATTATATTATTTCTCTTATCTCTAATTATGCACTTTCTTTCCTGTTCTCCTTCTACATACAGCCAAGGGCAGTCATCAGCTTTAAATAATATGTCCAGATCCATATATATATGGACATATCTGTTGCCCTAGAGTCTCCTTTTCTATTTACCATGTAGCTGTTAAACCATGGAAATTGGAGGGCAATGTAAGATCAGCCATATATTTCAACTCACCATAGTAATCCACTACCAAAGCACCAGGCTTAAGGAATAAACTGCAAAATGCAGGACTTTTCAATGCTGAGATGCCCATCCCCTTTTTTAGGCTGAGGGCTATGCTTAGCTTTGGAATGAAGAGCAACAGCCTCACAGCCTGGGTAGAAATAAATTTGCTTTAATTAAATTTAGTTTCAGTTAATTATATATAGCTTACCTCTCATTTACTAAATATTGTTTCCTCCTGTGTCTTTAAAAATTAACATTTGATAACTGTTGGATTGCTGTGGGCACATGTGGTCATGCATCTTTGTTTTAATGCAGGAGACCTGGAGAAAGGATAGATTCCCTTTCAATGGACTTTATACCTAGCATTAAAGGCAAGAAACAAGTTTTGTTCTTACCACAGTGAAATTTTGCTGGTTTTCACACAAATAGACAGAAAAGAGAAAAAAAGAAGAAGTAAAAATGCATATGGAAAAATATGTAATCATGCCTCTGAGGTTAGAGTTTGTTTTTCTTGTACATCTTCCAGTTAGATGAAGCCAATTGAGTCTTTGAAAATTCTTTGTATTGTTGGAGTTATTTTCTCAAATATCCTAATTGTAACATCTCCAGGCAGATAAACTTCCTTACACTGTAATTTCAGGGTCAGCAATGATATTGACAATGGAGGAAGAGTCAAACCATATCAGTAAGAAAACAAGAAGGACATATTTATGTTTTAACATTTAGGCAAAAAGCATAGCTTACATAAATATAGTTATTGAAAATTAAATTGATAATAAATTTCTTACTTTTGGTCCACTGTATAAGAAAGGAAAAAACTTTAGGAAGCCTGTTAAACATCATATAAATATCAAATACATATATTGATACATAACTAGAACACCTTGGACATACATATATGAAAATATAATAGACCATTGTTGTTTCTGAAAATGTTGTGTGTTAGCATAAGCTGAATTCTGGTCAATCAAGAACTTCCTTGAGGAGCACTACCTCTTGACCTTACTCCTTTGTTTGCTTGTTGCAAGAAGAAGAAATTGAGGAAACTCAATATATTAATGCTGTGCTCCATGGTAGAATATAGTGAGCTTCTAGGTCATAATTTCATCATGTTAAACACTTAGAAATCTATTTTATTTCAAAGAAAGAATTACAGTACAGGGCTGAAATAATTATGATCTGAAAGTATTTAAATTTGGACTAATAAATATAGTTAAACTGTATTTGGTAAAAAAGAAAGTATTCTCCAAATTGTGTTTTTTTAGTATATGTTGCATATTTCTATTACATTATTCTGCCCTTGTCATTAGTGGTGTTGCAGAGAAATTCATCTTAAAAGATTAAAAGTTGATCCTAATATAACTAATTTTAATTTAATTATCTTGCTGGTTTACATACACATCAACCACCTGCATGCCTACTCACATTCATTTGATCCATATTACACTTAATACTTGATTACTATAATCGTTATGTTCTAATCAGAATGTGTTATTGATATCATAGAAATGTTTGTGTTAGCAGTAGCATTAGGCAATGTTAATAACATAAATTATTGCTTTATTCTGCATTCTTTTGTCCTTAGTAAGATGTCCTATGATTTTAGCTCCTTTGCGATGGCAGACAATAGTCAGGGTCTTTTTGTGGTAAATGACTTGCTGGAGCCAGTTGCATACATTCCCCAAAGCCTTGTTGAATGGCCCAAAAACTGTGTTGAATATCTGCAATTTTTATGTCTTAAAAAGGAGAACTTATTAAATACATGAGAAATAATGAGTATGTTGAATTGCTTAAACTTGGTTCTATCAAATTTAGGTTCTAGTCCCATCAGAAATCTGATCCCCAACTATCAAAAAGGCTGTGAATCTTTCATCTGCAGCAACACAGCTTACTAAGCATAGGCTTGACATTGTGGAACATAAACACTCAGAATAAGAATATTACATATGGTATCCACAAGAAATGTGGATGGGTAATTTCTATTCTATTTTCTATTCTGTCAACTGGCTCTCATGAAATTTGAACTCCAAGAAACAAAACCAAATAATTATCTTAAACTTAGGAATCAAATGATTATATTTCAGTTAAAAATTTATGCTTTCTATCTATTAGTCCTTAATAGTAGGTACTTGCTTGATCTTTTCTATAACAGAGACCTAAAACTTATTGTCCATTGACCACATGTAGTCTTCCAAGTTATTTTCTGCAGCATTCAGCAGGATTCTCTGAGTACAGATAGTCCTTAACATACAACCAATCATTTAATATTTAACCTTATGACAGCACTGAAAAAAGTGACTTATGATTGGTCCTCACATGACTATTGCCAAGTCCTTACTTGATCAAAATTCAGGCACTTGGCAATCAATATGTATTTCAATGGTGCAGCATCCTGGGCCACATGGTCACCATTTGCAATCTTCCCGAGGAGTTTCTAATGAGCAAAGTCCATGGGCGAAGCCAAATTCACTTAACCATGGCAAAAAAGGTCATAAAATCAGGTGCAATTTCCTTAAAAATCACATTGTTAGGGATGGAAATTCTGGTCCCAATCGTGGGCTGTAAGCCAAGGACTCTGTACTGAGGATGCCACTGAATGTCTGTGAAAATTCTCATTAATCCAGGCAAAAATGGCAAAATTTGCAAAGTTTCTTAAAGAGCAACTGGACTTTTATTACAAAATGCTATTGGAGATAACATCACCAGTAAAAATAAAATAAAATAAAAAAGTTATCTCCAATAACATCTTGTAATAAAAGTCCAGTTGCTTTTTAAGAAACTGCGAATTTTTGCCATTTTTGCTGCTGAGGATGCTACCCAATAAGCCCTGAATGTTAGGTGTGGGAAACACTTCAGGAAGAAGAAAAGCCTGGTGATTATACACTCAGAACTCAGCCCCAACCTGGAAGTTTTGCCAACAATTATATTCACCCATTTGGTACTTCAAAGCCTCTTGTGTTGATTAGTTCTAGCGTTTGGGAATTCCAATCCACCCTTGGACTGTTAATGTAACCTTACAATGAAGTAGAATTGGTTTATCTGGGTGTGCTTCCTGTCTGAACTACTTCAAAAGGCTGACAAGGTAAGACTTGGGCAGGGAACAAAGGCTGGAGGCTATCCGAAAGAGGAAAGGAGGTAATCAAGGTGGAGGGCTGGGTCTAGTTGACCATCATGAGTATCTTTCTGAAAAGGGAGAAATGAGAAGTGAGAAAGATAGTGAGCAAGCAAAATCTCCCTTATAGTTAGGGGAGGAGGGAGGGAGGGAGGAAGGAAGGAAGGAAGGAAGGAAGGAAGGAAGGAAGGAAGGAAGGAAGGAAGGAAGGATTTGGGCCTCTCCTAGCAGGATGGCTTTCCTAGATTATACTATCCTACAGTTAATCTTGAAAAACATTACCTTAATGTTAATTAACAGTATTAACATATCATCATTAAAACATTAAAAAAAGGTAAAGGTTTCCCCTGCCAGTCATGGCCAACTCCAGGGGGCGATGCTCATCTACATTTCCTAGCAAAAGAGTCAGACTATACACCTAGGCACACCTGCAAAAGAAGGTGGTAATTATTTATCTACTTGAGTTTTTACATGCTTTTGAACTGCTAGGTTGGTAGGAACTAGGCAGACAATAGGAGCTCACCCTGTTATGTGGCAGCACTTGGGTCTCAAACTCAAGCCACTGACATTCTGGCTGACAAGCCCAGTGTCTTAACCACTTGTGCCACCACATGCATAAACACATGGTAATTAAACCATTATCCAATGCTAAAATCAAATGCCAGTGCTCTGAATAATGAAAAATCTGCTAGATAAGTGGCTAAAGCAAAATAGCTCTCTTCCACAGGATTACTTTGCGAATACCTCTATTTTGCAGTGAAATTTGTTTTTTATTATGTAGTAAGTTTAATGGCATATTTTGATAACCCATATTTCATTGTTTTGGGCTTATTAAAGGTTTTTATACCCATGTATGAAGAGGCATCAGTTTTATGGACCTTGGACTAATGAGTCAGTCCTCATATGGCTCATTTCACAAGCTAGGAAGGTTATGTTCAAAATACTATAAGCTAGGCTTCAGCAGTATGTGAAGTGAGATCTACCAGAAGTACAAGCTGAGTTTCGAACAAACAGAGGAACTAGAGATCAAATGGGCCAACATTCGCTGTATCATGGAGAAAGCAAGGAAGTTCCAGAAAAACATCTCCTTCACTTCATTGACTACTCTAAAGCCTTTGATTGTGTGGATGACAACAAACTATGGCAAATTCTAAAAGAGATGGGAATACTAGACCACCTTACCTGTCTCCTGAGAAACCTGTTTGCAGATTAAGAAGCAATAATTAGAACTGGACATGGAACAATGGATTGGCTCAATGGGAAAGGAGTATGACAAAGTTGTATATTGTTTATTTACAATATACAACTTATATGCAGAGTACATCATGTGAAATGCTGGGCTGGATGAATCACAAGCCGGAATTAAGGTTGCTGATAGAAACATCAGCAACCTGAGATATGCAGATGATACCACTCCAGTGGCAGAAACTGAAGAGGAACTAAAGGGCCTCTTGATGAGGTGAAAGAGGAGAGTGCAAAAGCTGGCTTGAAACTCAACATTAAAAAAACGAAGATCATGGCAATTGGTCCCATCACTTCCTGGCAAGTAGAAGGGGAAGAAATGGAAGCAGTGGCAGATTTTATTTTTTTGTGCTCTAAGATCACTGCAGACAGTGACTGCAGCCATGAAATTAAAGTATACTTGCTTCTTGGGAGGAAAGCTATGGCAAACCTAGACAGTGTATTAAAAAGCAGAGACATCCCCTTGCCAACAAAGGTCCTTATAGTCAAATCTATGGTTTTCCCAGTAGTAACATATGGCTGTGAGAGTTTGACAATAAGGAAGGTTGAGTGCTGAAGAATTGATGCCTTCGAATTGTGGTGCTGGAGTAGACTCTTGAGTGTCCCTTGGACTGCAAGGAGATGAAACCAGTCAATCCTACAACCCTGATTGTTCATTGGAAGGTCAGATACTGAAGCTGAAACTCAAATACTTTGGCCAAATAATGTAAAGAGAGAACTCATTGGAAAAGACCATGATGCTAGGAAAGATTAAAGGCAAAAGGAGAAGGGGATGACAGTGGATGAGATGTTTACCTAGCACTGTTGGCATGGTGGGTTTGGGTGAGCTCTGGGAGTGCAGGACAGGGAGACCTGGTGTGCTGCGGTCATCAGACTGAGGAGTGTTGGACACAACTAAGCAACTGAACAAAAGGTTATAATATATGGAATGTTTGAGGGATACCCCCACACAAAGGTTATTATAGTACTACAGCATTAAATTCAATGATATCACAAAGCCAGAAATGCAATGAAAAAGCTCCCAGTTTTTAAATAATATTAATGAAGGTAGTGAGCCACAGCTTTAGAGCAGAAATCCAGGAACACTACAAGGTTTATGAAACCCCTCCAGTCTTTCAACCTTCTCCTTAGGAATTGGTTCTTCTCTGCCTACATAGTCACTATGCATCCCATAATAATCAACTCTTAACAAGAAAAATTGCTGACACAATTGCTGTATACGTTCTATTAACCTCTTTGAATAGGTATCACACAATTTTCCAAGCTGGGAAGCTATTTAGGCATGGCTTCAATACCCTCTCAGAATGCTGGCTGTAAAACTAAAATGGAAACTTGGAATTCCCATTTGAACACACCAAGGGTATTTAATCTCTGCAGAATGAGCTTAATCTGCACTTAAAGAGAAAATGATATTAGCAAACTAGAAAGGAGCCAGTATAATGCAACTTTGATCAAAAGGATCTAAGAGTGATACAGGAAATTACTGATCAGTTAACATCTATCCAAGTCAACTAATAGAATTCATTATTAAAGACAAATCTTGCTGAAAAGGATTCTGCAAAGAAAGGCCTGGAGGTTAATTTCTCAGTTCTTCTAATTCTGTTAACAATGTGCATATTCCCAATTTAAACTGAGATGACAGAACGAGTGAAAAGCTGACAGAGCATGTACAGAGTGTTTGAAATGCTTTGATAAAAACTATATTGTATTGCAGAGTAGTTTGATTTAAAATGATAAATACTGACAGAAAATGGAATTATATAAATTACTAAAGGTTTATTTAGAAATCTACAGCAGGTGGCAGCATTTGATTTACTTTGGATGAACTCAGAAAGGGAGTCAGAGATTATGAGTACAGGGAAGGAAGACCACTGGGAAATCCAGAGCTATACTGGGAAGTAAAAACATCCAGAAGAAATAATGACAATCTAGTATAATGCTGCTGCCTACAACACTTACATGAACATGTTTGTATAATCACCAAGTATCAAACTGGATTCAAGTGAAGCTTTTTTATTTACAGACCTCTATGGGTTTAGTATTCCTATCTATCCATCCATCCATCCATCCATCCATCCATCCATCCATCCATCCATCCATCCATCCATCCATCCATCCATC
>JANHZU010010621.1:337256-356572 GCA_032468055.1 Acrochordus granulatus | reverse complement strand
CCAGAGCAATGTAAATCCTCTACCCTGTGCAATACAAGTAAGTTGAAGATGACTTGTATTGCACAGGGTAGTTCAACCAGAATATCAATAACAAAAAATTAATTTCAATAGTAGAAATCAATCAGAAATGTGAGTTAACAGATCCATCTTCAGATGGCCCCCCAGAGTTGCATGATTAAGCACTAAGGATGTGTTATTTATTGAATCTTACACTGCCCAACTCCCAACAACTTTGGGTGGTTTACAAATAAACACACACACACACAAATACATTAATAAAAACAAGGAATGAAAGATGCTGAAAACCAAGCAACTCACACTTGGAAAAATATAGCAGGAGGAGACTCCACAGTTGAGGTGGTTCTGTTGTGAATGCCAGTTGTCATATTGCTGTAGAAGAAATCACAGACAAATGTGGCATCCTCAAGGAAACATCTCTGCCAGATATTAATATTTAGGCAAATCCATAGGAAAGAGATATTCTAACAGACACTTTATATATAATATAATATACTGTAATATAATATCAGTGCTTGTCATTATTAACATTGTAAGGAGGAGAACTGTGTTAGTCTGTGGTGGTAAAAAAAATCAGATGGAGTCTGGTAGCACCTTTTCTGGTTGGCAAATTAACTTTCAACCTACCATATCAGTACAAATGATACTAGAGTCAACAGTATCAAGCAGTATCTGATAGCTTACAGAGGTAATAGAAACGACAGCTCATATTTCCTTGTCTTTCTCTTTGTAAATGTAATCAAACAGCATGATGATTTAGTCCCATAATCAAACACCCAAGACTGTTTCAGTCTCAAAACAAAACCTGAATTCAGATTGGAAGGGATCCAGGAAAATCTGTATCTTCCAAGAACACTTAAAGCTGTGCAATCATCATCTTCTTGAGCACCTTCCCTAGAGTCACTGAGCTGAGGACACAGCATTTCCCCAACCCCAAGAGAAGCCACTTGAACACATCAGGAGAAATTTGAACTGTTTGGAAACTAGCTAAGTGAGCTTCTATTAGGTTATTAAAGGAACGGACATTTATCATCCATGCCACCTTGAAATGCAAGGAAACTATGGTGGGGTGATATGTGTCAAAAATGCTACCTCGCATTGATCTCAACTGTTGGCTGAATTTTTTTTTTTTTTGAAACTGATAAGTAACAGAAAGTCTCTTTTAGGCTGAGGTCAGTTCCTGATGATTTTATGGACGTGTCCAGTAGTTCATTGACAGCAAGAAAATCAAACACAACAAATAAATGCTTGCCATTGCTTTCCCCCAGGTTGATTTTCCAGTTTTCCAGTCTAACCTGAATTCTCTGCAGGTCTCTCATCCAACTTCTAAACAGGCCCAACCCAGATCTTACTTGCTAAAAGAGATAGTGGGCCGACATTATACTTTCCAGAATGGGAAATCACATTGGGCCCTTTTTAATCTAAGAAGCCCAGATGCATCCTGCAGGCTTCCTTTGTACCTTTTATTACTTTGTACTCAATTTGTACTTCATTATAAGACTTAGCCATTTCAGGCAACATCACAAATGAAGTTTTCTCTCTCCATACCTTGCAGTTTGATGAGGAGGTACCAGCAATTCAAAACATACAGTATTTCCAGTTCCATGATGTTTCAATAAACGCAAATGAAGGTATTACCTTACTGTGGCTTTGGGATACATATATTTTGTTTTAGCCCATCTAGCTGATAGCAATATTACATTCTGAACAAGTACTAACATAAGACTTTCATTCTTATTCTTGAGCTGCTGTGTTTATTTAACTGAATCAGTCTGCTGCTGCTGCTTAGAGTGATGGCACTCAACCTTTAGCAGTCCAAGAGCCACTTCATTGCTAAGCAGATGCAGAGAGGTATAGAGCAGTGTGCAAACTCCCCAAAGTATTCGGCATACTGAATGCCCAGGCGCCCGGAACAACTTTACAGCATATTAATAATTCATGGCCTTGTCAAAACATCTTAAGAAAGGGACAATTGGAGAGGAACTAGGCGGAGCTCATAGAGGAAAAATACTAGAAAGAATCTTAATTGCTGAATGAAGAAGATCTGGATTCAGATTCTAAGCAATCTTGGCATGTATAACTCCATATTGTGCCAATCACTTTCTTCCAGCCCTTTCCATAATACCAATAATCTTCTTCCCTGTTACACATAAATAAGCCCATGGTTTAAAAGATGTCAAAGTACTATACCTAAGATGTTATCTAAATGGTTGATTGCACTATAGATGTTAATATCAATACTATAGTTCCTCAACTGTAAAAGTCTTCATTCTGGCATGAAGCAAAAACATTTACTACTTATTATTTACAGTGTTCTAAAAAATCTGCAGTGGGGCATGTACTGTTCAATATATTCAATTACACCTGGGAGAAAGCAATAAAAAGGAATGGTTTAAATTGGCCAGTGATACACAACAATCCAGTAGGATATAACAGTTTAAAATGTGAAAAGCTATTGTTACATCTAAAACATGGGATCATGGACAACTGAAAGGCCAAAGAAATTTTATGTCAGGAATAGAAATCTGACTTTGTACATAATAGAGTAAACTCAGTTGTGTTTTCCCAGACAGAAAGGAGAATTTACATTAAGCATGTAATGCATATAAGGCATTCTTGTGTCTATAAGTTTTTATTTTGACTTCACTGAAAGTGGGAGAGGGGAGAGCATCACCCTACAAAACCCAACACAAAGGGGAAGCTGTTGTTCTCTGATGATTCCTCAGCTGCTCTAGAGGCTTAGTACTTAATTCAGCAGTCTCACCCAATTGCCTGGGAACTGCATCTCACTGCTTCTATGGGTGACCCTTTCTGGCAATGGTAGCTGATGCAGCTGGAAGTTCTGCCTCAAGTGCAAAGTCTCTAGTGAAATCTACACAGAAGACTTGGTAATACAAAAACTGCTGGGATTGTTCTACTGATTCAGGTAATGTGTTAGTGTAGCATGAAAGGCATTATGGAAGAACACTGAGCGTTAACTGAAGCCATGTACTTTTTGGCCTTCTTCTGCACTCTTTCAAATAACTATAAAGGATAAGGGGAACATAGAATGTGTCCTATTTTACAGAGAAGGCATTTTCATGTGTTCCAAGTGATGTTGTGGCTGCACTTTCATGGTGCCTGAAGGCTATGGAGGTCTGGATGGGGGATAAGAGGCTTCGGCTGAACCCTGGTAAGACTGAGTGGCATTGGGTGCATGGTCTCTGGACCTGGGATTTTAACATCTGGATGGGATTGCACTATTCCAGATTAAACTGGTGCACAATTTGGGGGTTCTCCTAGATTCACCACTCCTACTTAAAGGGCATGTGGCAGCTGTGATTAGGAGAGCCTTTGAGCAGTCGCAGAATCCCTGATCATCTCACACTTGTACTACTGCAATGCACTCTACATGGGGCTAGATACCTTTGAAGCTTCAGCTGACACAGAATGGAACTGCATAGTCCATTCTGTCCACCAGCTGCATGTCTAGTATGCTCAGGCCAGGTAAACAAGCTGCAGATCTCCTCCCTTTGCAAAATATAGGGGATGTGGCACTAGAAGCAGCCCCATATCTCTTGGTCGTAACTCCTTCTGTCTGGAAGAGCCTCCCCCCCCAAGGTCAGGTGGACTTCCTCCTTTCTGTAGTATCAGAAGCCCATTGAAACAGCAAACTCTCCTTCCACCCCACCCCAAAAGGCCGTGATACCACTTCTTTGGAAGCAGCTGCTGAACAAGGCTTTTGTATTTGTAGAAACCATAGATGGTCATGTTAATAAAAGCTGTTCCTGTGAAATACATTATTATTTTCAACCACGGAGTCCATTGGTAATATACAGTCCATTGGTATATTACCAATTCAAGTGCTTCTTGTGAATAAAAGCTGATCTGGGAGACAGGGTCATCGACCCACTGCCAGCATCCGTTGAAGCAAAATGTAGTCAAGGCTTTATTCTTGTTCTAAGGAAGAAATTGTAGGAAGAGAGAGGAAGCCCAATTTAGTTCAGAGGTAGAGCGCATAATCTGACTGAAGGATTGCTCCTCCTACGTATTTAGTGGACCAGATAAGGTCAGAGGGGCCTGACGGGAAAGGAAACCTCTTGCACCCCCAGAGCACCCTTCTGTGCCAGCCCCACTGTCAGATCAACTTTTTTCATCTTGCTGCTACGGAGAAAGACAGCCTTCTTCTCAGTGCCAGGGGTGGGGTATGGTCAGTGGTTACTTCTCCTGAGCAAGGGCAGAGGGACTGCATCTGATGCAGGGGGCAGCCTCAAAGCCATGAAAGGGATGCCCACTTCACCTCCCCCCCAGGTTAGGTGCAACAGTTTCAAAACAGAAATTTTGAAAACAAGAGTCAGTGAAGGAGACTGGGCAGATCCGTTTTGCAGAATGGGAAACTGGGCAGATTCTTGTGCAGGTTGTGAAAAGTGGCAACTGCTACATTTTTTCCCCTTCTGTACAAGGACAAGGACCCTGTTCTTCTTTTCAGGCAGGCATCTCACACCGACTGTGGAGTGAACAATGCAGTGTTGAGGCAGCTTATTTCTGCATGAAAACAGTAACTTTGTTTTGTTAATTTTCCTTTTTTTTTTTACTATGTCCACTTTAATATTAGGGATTGCTGCATCCACATACCTGGCTAGGAAGCTTAAATGTTATATTTTACAGAGAAATTATAGCTCTCCTGCCTGTGGAAAACTAGAACAATCTCTGGTGACACCCTGTGGCAGAGGAAGAGAGTTTCTAAGGTAAGATTATTTTCTGTATTTTAAACTATTTCCTCACAAAGCAACCAAATAACTTTTAGTGGTGTTTTGGCTTCAGCACTGTGTAGATGTGATCATGCAGAAAAACAGCCCAGCACACAGTCTTCTTCAGTGTAAGATTTTTAAGGAAAAACAGATATGTGATTTAGGAAACAAGATACAAAGTTAGGATTTGTAGCAAAAATTTGAAAATTTTCTTAAAAAGCAACTGGACTTTGATTACAAGATGTTATTGGAGACGCTTTATCCTCTACCTGGAAGGCTTTCTCAATCCATGTAAAAAAAGAAAAGGAATGGTAAGGAAACATGTACATGTCTAAAAAGGCGGGTTATTTTCAGTATCAATTTCAATTGATTCTGGTGAACAGAATGTAGAGGCCAATGACTGAGAAATGAGCTGCATGTTTCCAGAGTTAAACCCTCCTAATAACCACAGAAGATCAACGTCCCATAATGTTTTTGGTTTTAAAATCTAAGTCGTATTATGGGACACAACAATCCGTTTGTCTTAGGTAGGGAATGTTAATAATATAAGGCAGACCTGAAAGTACTTATGTTGAAACATACATTCATCAGTAAAAACATCAGTACATTTTTCTTTCTGTTAATTATGGCATTTCAGATGATCAGTAGTATATTAGGACATGTACTTCTCCAGAAGTTTATCTTTTGTCTGCCATCTATGTAAAAGTATGATAACTTGACTGCACTTGTCAGTGTAGACATGCACTACATTTCAAGATGAAAGGACTGAAGATCTGTAAAAGATGCTACAGCCCACAATAACATCCCATAACCTGGCAACCTCTAGCTGTGATGAGCTACAATATCCATAATTCCCTGCCAACAAAGGCACTGCTCATTCTGGCTTAGTGGATGGGTATTCTAACAATGTGTCTATCAAGAAGTATTGATGATGAGAACTGTGAATTTTCCAATTGGAATTGGCTTTGGACTTACAGTACTTGAACTGGCCAGTCACAGCTGATATTTGGAAACAGCTAAGCCCACCTTCTGCTGGATTGTTTTTGCCAAAGTCTGCCAAGGAAGGGATGGGCTTGGGAAGACTCCAGAAGGCAGTGTAAGACAGGGGGGGCTGGCATAATGCAGTCCATGGGGTCACGAAGAGTCAGACACGACTGCGCGACTGAACAACAAGTCAAGGAAGGGAAGGTTGTCTTTGTTACAACTGCATCTCCCAGGAATCCCTGCCAGTGTGGCCAGTCCTGAAAGATGGTGGGAGCTGCAGTTCAGCAGCTCTGAAGGACATATCTTCTATGGCTCATCCATTTGCCACAGTTAATGACAGGATAAAACAAAACATGTTCTATAACATCTCATACCTCCTGAGATATATAGAGAAAATAAGAGTATGTTTCCAAATTAGTTTTTAAGTCAAAGATCACAAATGTAGGGGAAGCTTTTAAAGCTGTGGTAGATCATGTCTGTCCAGCCTGTCCAGCCTTTCAAAACATATCACCATGGAATGAAAAACAGGACCATTTCTACCACGGTACCTGCCCTGTGCAATTTCTTTCCCAAGAATCTTAAGAGATAATACAGCAATTTTATTTTGTGTTCTAGCTGTTGGCTATTTTCAGTGTGAGATTTATTTTATACAATATTCTCCATTCATCTTCTGCTATTATTTTTATGATAATGGCTTGCTAATGTGAGTCACCCAGAGGTCCCTGGGAAACTGAAAGCCAGGCTACAAATATGAAAACAAACTCCAGATCCATGTCACCACTCTTTCTTAGCATGTGCTCTGGGGATTTCTTGCCAACGTGTGGGAGGTTAATTAGTACAATTAATAATGAATACTGTAATTATAGTCATTTAAAAGCAAGAGAGTTTGCTGTTGTTATTATCTTGTACGCAGTCATTACCAAACACGTGGGTGTCTTTCATTAAAATAAATAAGAAACAATTAGGCATAAAGCAATCCAAATGCAAGCAGGAGAAGTATATGGGCAGTAATATTTGATGCAAGTGAAGAAGAGGATCTCAAGTTGCTCATACAGCGATAATCATACAGAGGAATAATATGAAATCTGTTCAGACAATGCCTGCATGTCATTGGAAGAATTTGTAGTGATATCCAATACTATTTAGGATTATGATATTGGATGTGAACATGCTCACATTCACACATACAATCTATCAGTTTGCAATGCACAAATAAACACATAGAATCTTTAGTTTTGCAAAACAGTATAAAATATGTCTCAACAAACATTTAGACTGCTATCCTATATTTATTTTACTCAGAACAAGTCCCACTGAACTGGATGGTTATGCAAAATGTACTTTGAGCCAAGTGTGATTTCTGGTACATTCATTGGACATATCCAGGTGATTTTCCTAGCAACAATATGGAAGTAATTATCCATTCCTTCTTCTAGGATGTGTTTTTAACTTTTCAAAAACGTATTTTAGGTTCACAAATCTCCAGCTGCTCCTGAAGAAAAGAATCAGAAAGGGTAGAAAACTTTTGGTAAGAAAGCAAGCAGAAGGGTTGAATTTAACAGTGATATAGACCTTCTATAGATGCCATAAGGATGGAACCAAAGCAAAGGAAGTCATGCTTTTTAATGCAGAGGCTACTTAATATTAGTTAATATTAGCATATTTTTATGAAATTATCATACAGCTCATACATACTGTATATAGATCCTACTTATAGTGGTGTAATACAGGCAGTTATATACATAATTACCATGAATGATGCTGTGGATGAAAGCTTCTTCTTTTCTTTTATGGGCACAATCACTCTCCTTATAGGGCTTGAACCTTTCTCCAGATGTATATCTAAGATCTTTCCATGCCTCTAATACAAAAAATGTGTTCTGGTATAGTTTATAATAAATTATCCTATTATTTGCCTGTGAACAAGTATGGCTTCATTAAATACAGGAATAAAAATTGCACTGCATTATGGTTATTTCACTATTTTACTCTCACCTAATGTTTGCTTGATAAAACTTCCTCCTTCTGTGACTTTGTATTTTTCCCAATCCTTGTTAGAGATTTCTAATTC
Organism: Acrochordus granulatus; assembly: GCA_032468055.1. Classification (NCBI taxonomy): domain Eukaryota; kingdom Metazoa; phylum Chordata; class Lepidosauria; order Squamata; family Acrochordidae; genus Acrochordus; species Acrochordus granulatus. The sequence continues at coordinate 348,769 of JANHZU010010621.1, read as the reverse complement.
CCTTTTGACCCATCTTTGTTTTGGCAAGGTAGATGAAGAAAAAGGAAGAGATGTATTTTCTCCTTGAATGAGAAAATATTCTTGGGTATGTCAGAGAAGAATACTGACTTTGATATCCAAAGGAAACTTATTCCATAGTCTAAGTTGCTAATAAGAAATTTATGGTTCTGATTTTTCCATTCAGTAAGCAGTAGTTCATAACTTTTAGGTTCAATCATCTTACCATCTGCCTTCACAATAAATATGCCTTACACCCCCGGTGTGAGGAAACTGCTTAGAACAGAGGGAAAATAATGCTACTTTACTGAATACCACAAAAGCATTTGGAGTTGCATTAATGGAGTATATGAAAAAGGATGCTAAATGACATGATTAAGTGAAAGATGCAGTGGATGGGGGGGAAAAAGGAGTATAAAAGAATGCTGCAAGAAGCAGAAGAATATTGAATAACATATATGGAGAAAGAAGTACCCACAAAGAATGTATTCAAAGAGAGCAAAGTACCATTAAGATAGCAACAGTTAATGCAATAACTGCAGGAGGATGTTTGCTAAGAAAATGCCTGAAAATGACTTTTGAGAAGTGCAGCACTACTTTTTAAGCACAATCTTTGTTTCCAAAGTATTTCTGAGCTTCACTTATACACTGAGAGGCTCTTGGAAAATAAAACATGGAGCTACATCTCATACTTTACCAGGTAGCACAAGGTGGCTAAGAACATCCTGCAGGGTTTTTGGTGTGGGTGGATATTGCAAATATCTGCAAATATGGATTTTAAGGTTAATTGCAAAATTTGATAATTGTGGTAAATGTGGAACTAAATTATGCATAACTATGGTTCAATATTGAGAAGGAAGTATAACAAAGGTGTGTAGTGTATTCTTGGTGATAGTATCTTTTTATGTGTGAGTGTGGATAAATGAATAAGGAAAACTTGTGGCAACATGAGAGGTGTGTGTACTTTTGTATGCAGACAATGTTACTGACTGGAAACCTGAACTATTTGCAGAAAATCTAAACAGGCTATATGTTGCCCCAAAGCATATGGATCTGAAAGTTAACACTTTGAAGTTCAAAGAAGTTGCGTTTGACAGAGAAAACAACCAATTTCAAATTACACATAAATGGTAAAAAATTCATAAATTGATGCATTTTTTAAACTTGGTAGGATGTTTATTAAAGATGAAAAATGGATGGAGAGATGTTAAGATGCACAAATGTTGGTAGAAATATAGTGAATAGTATGTGGCCTGCTATGATGAATGAATGTTTATTGAAAAAAGCAAAAAAAGAAGAAGAAGCTGTGTCTAAGATCATGCTTTTGCCTACTTGTTATATGAAAGTGAGAACTGGATATGTCAAGAGAAATGTAAAAGTTGAATGCATTGGGAAGGATGTAGTTAAGAAATATGAGCACTAAAGCAGGAAGAAATAGTGTCAAGAATGAATGACTGTTGAATGAATGTGGACTGAATATCAAAGTGAGTGATTGGTATGAGAGAGTGCATTGATTGTAGAGAGAGAATAAATAAAGATCAAACTGCAAAACAAATGTATAAAGAAAAAGTATATGGGTTAAGAAGAAAAGGAAAATTAAGGAAGTTGTGGTTGAGGAGAGTTGATGAGACCATCAAATATAAAGAGAAGCAAGAAATTTAAAGAGCAGAAGGGAATACATGAAACCATTTATTGATATGGTAGAAGCAATTGTCATGTTCAAGAATAGAAAGGTATGAAGAGGTATAGCGAATGTATTGGTACAAACTAGATTTAGCTATATTTTCTTATTTTATAACAAAACTTTGGCTTCGTATTCTATTTCTTTGGGGGTAACAAACATTATTTCATAATGTTTCTTACCCCCAAAGGAAAAGCATTAAGGATATGTATGTAAGCATGCATCAATTTTAAGCACCATCTTTGTTTCCAAAGGGTTTCTGAGCTTCCCTTATACACTGAGGGACTCTTGGAAAATAAAACATGGGCTGCAACTCATCCTTTATTAGGTAGCAGCAAGGTGATTGAGAACATCCTGCAGGGTTTTTGGTGTGGGTGGGTACTGAGGAGCAGCACCATGTGCTTTCTGATAAATTGATATTTATTCATTGATCATATCCATCATGTCAACTAATTTTTGACACTATCCATTGTATGTCACTTTTAGTAAAAAAGCACTCCAAAGCCTAAACATATTCGGGAATTCTTGTATTTAATAAACTGAGTTGTCCTGCAGATGGAGATTATTAGGATATAAAAACATCATTGAAGATTTTTGATAAATTAGAATGGCTGAAAGGTAGGGTCTGTTTATTTATTAGATTTTTATCTTGTCTTTATTATTTCACTCAAGGCAGTAAACGTACTCCTTCCTCCCACTATTTTCTCCACAACAACAACCCAGTGAGGTGGGTTGGACTGAGGGAGAGTGACTGGCCCAAAGTCACCTAGCTGGCTTTCATGCTTAAGGTGGGACTAGAACTCACAGTCTCCAGGTTTTTAGGCCAACACCTTAACACTACAACAGTTTATGCATAAAAGTTTTAGTTGATGCTATAGTTTTGCACTGATGATTTGGATGACTGAACTAATCTATTGATGTGGTCCTCATATTCATTGGTGTAGATTTCCAATTCTCCACATATAGAAGAATACACAATCATTCCCTCATACATGGAATGTGCATAGTTGAGGCCCCGAGAAAGACGAGCATGACCAACATATGGTGAACTGAAGACAAACACAACAAGGACATGGCAGTGAGAACCATCTTTATCCAATCTTTAATCACATAGAAGAATCAACCTGTGGGGTGAGATAAGTAGCCACATCCAAATTTAGGTTTGATCCTCAGTAGAATATACGTTACCGTGTTAAGGATATCTGGAGATATTTTGCTGCTTGAGGTGAAGGATGAGATGACACCTTCCCCATTCCATATATAAAACTGACAGTACTGACATCTGTACCTGACTTCAAAACCAGTCATCCTTCACCTGAGGGTAGCATGCAAGGCAGGATGCCTGGAGAATATGGCTCCTTTCTCAAAAGAGGGGGAAGGTCACAGCCACTCCATGCAGTCTAGCATCTGGTATCTGAGGGGAGAACCGTGCTCTTCCCAATGCCAGTTCAAACGACTTCAAACTTTCAGGAAATACAGGAATTTCCACTATGTTAAAATCTCTTGCACATAAATTTACAAGCATTAATATACACAAAGGCTTTTTAAAAAAATAAGTGTGTTCATTAAATAATGATATCCTACTGTGTAATTTGAAGAAGTTTTGTCTAATGGCATATCATGATTCTGCCATCTGACTCTATTGCATGAAGAAAGCAAGAAAAACTACACAGTGCCTTACTTATGAATTAATTTCTCCTTGCAGTTACTTATACTCAAGGAGATAATTATAAATACTAAAAGGGCTCTTCAGTTACATAAGTATTTGGTTTATGTCTTAAGATACTGTTGCACATTCAGCCTATGTGATATGATAGCATTCTAAAGCAATTCCTTTGTGGTCAGAAATTAAGGTTTATGAAGTGTATTTTAAAACTATATAGTCAACTGTGTTTTGGCTGGCATATCTGTTGATTTAAAAGATTTTTTAAAACTTCACCTTGGTATGTCTTTTATCAGAAATCATTCTGAAACTTTTTAATTTATGAGCTTTTATTGCAGTCCTCAATTCATCCTGAGTAGTCTATTATTAAGTGTTCTACTGGGCTCTTATTGTTCTTTATCAAAGTATTGTATCTCCCTGCAATTCATCTGTAGTCATTCTTCATAGAGAAAATCTTTCATATTAGGTTCCTTTCATCATTCGATGACAACTCTTGAATGAATCATTATTCAGCAATGGGTTTAGAAATTATAATCATTAGACAATTTTTCATATAATCTGATTTTATAAACTGCTTCTTTTTATTATCTTTTGATGGAAAACAGTAAATGTATCTGTCTGTTTTGATCCATCCTGATAACTGTAATAGAAAAACTAAGTAAGAACATCTTATTGAGGAAACAGCCACACTGAAATTCTTATATGCATGAAGTGAAAGGTTATTTAATGTAAGGAAGAAAATCTCTCTCTGACTTAATGAGACATTCTCACTGCAAATATCTAAACCTAGTACTCTACTCCTGCAAGGCTGTCAAGGTTCAATTGACTTTGTACTCCAGAGAGGAATTTTTTTGAGTTATATAAAATGTACAATTAAAAGCAAAATAAGGATACAGAATGGGAGAATGGATACATATTTAGGTCTCGCTTTTCAGTTACTTTATGAAGCCATCAATGAGGTGGATGATTATATATGATGACTGTTGTTGGCCTCAGCTGCCATTATATGCATTATACTTATTATCCCCATGTTAGCTGCCCAGAGTTACTCCAAGATGGGTGACCATTTACATAAATTGACACAAACAAATAAACAAAATCTCTTTAAGAATTTCTATAGGAGCTTTGAAGGAGAAAAACAATATTCTATAATGATTAGTTGATGAAGCCCAGGATCAGATCTCCTGACATATACACTCTCCAAGAATGTGTCTGTTCTACAAATCTAGACAGATTTTATATTAATCTAATGGTCATGATTTCCCCCCAAATCTCTTTAAGATTACAGTTTAAGGATGCAGGACTATGGTAAGGATTAAATGGCATGATTTCCTGCCTGATTCCCTAAGTTCCATTGAGATATACTGTAAATATAAAAAGTGCCTTCTTTTAGTACCTTTGATTTATTTATGTACAAAAATGAAAAGTGCAGGTAGTTTATTGATGTCTGTATGAAGTATGTTTTCAGGGATGGACTCTAGAATTATACTTAAAATTATTCCTTAAATAATTTGTCAGTGGAAGATTTTGTAGTCAGATGGGAAGAGGCAGCCTCAACAGTAACCGCCTAATAGCAAAACCTGGGACTGCACTCTAAGAGCTTTTCCTCACTTCCATCTGACTGCAGCACAAACAACCTCCTTCTTGGTTTGATCAGATGTTTTCATCTGATCCCTGGCCCAAACCTGAGGCAGCTCTAACTTGTTGCAAACTATACCATTGTTAAAGTATTATTGTCCCATTTATCCAATAACATATTTTTTGCTGTGGATCCTACCATTCTGTGGATCAGTCCATAATACTACATGATCCCTAGTGAATGTGAGCAGGTAGGCATCTTCTTGACCCTGCTAGACGCATAGTCTTCCTCCCAGCTGTTTGGATATAATTTTCCAGGACCTTTCAATTTTGGGCAGTGGTAAAGTTTGCCTCTTTTAAATCAGGTTCTCCCATTGTCTCTGCCAGTCTCTCACTTAAGACCTGGATCAGCCTGAACTGCAGGGGTAGCAATGGGACTCTAGGTTGATGGAACAGAAAGATAAAAAATATTGCTCTCTCTGCTATTGCTTTATAGTCCTAGGCATGCCAACTGTTATTTGGACTTTCTTAAATAACAGTTTACCAATCTTCTAGAATGCTGACCACAAAAGGGCCTGACTATAAAGCAACAGCAGAGAGAGTTGGGCCTTCCTCTGAATATAGCTTCAGAAAATACTATACAAAACCAGGATAAATGTTGACAGACATCTAAACACCAGTACAGACTCTTCTATCCATCATGACAGTCCCAGCCCATCTTAAACAGAATGATATGATAAAAAAAATCATTTTTGAATTATGTTCAAAAAGAGGAGAGAGAAATAATGCTGTGGTGATCAATAATTTCTATCCATAATATGCTCTGTATACTGTAAACAAGGATGGCACTTCCAGCTTCTTGCTTTGGTAGAATAGGGATTGATAGTTTGAACAGCAAATTTTATGTCAACACATTTGTGTGGCAGTGCAAGGGCTGATCAATAGGATTGTAACTCAGACGTGAAAATGAGCTGTAGGAGTAGAAAATCCAGTTTATTTCTCTTTGAAAACTGGGAAGCTTGTGATTTTCACAAATTTATAGAAGGAATATTGTTTGACAGAAATAAATTGATTTTCCACAATATTTTTGGTTGCGTCAAGGAACACTTTTCTTTTTCTATTTAAAGCTATTATCTTTGCTTAAGTATTTATATTGCTCTGCCTCTCAGTTACTTTTATTATCTCTTGGTAATTGTGATGGAATGTGCACCTAGATCATCAGTGGATAAAGTTTGGCAAGATCATGTCAGGCTAAAGCACAAAGAGAACACAGTGAGGTCCAATCGAATCCAGTCCTTTATTTGCTTTCACCTAATGGACAGCATCTTGCAAGCTAAAACTGTAACCTTCTAACTTACTAGATATAGTATATTCTGGGGAGATTCTAGGGTGTGGCTACCTTGAGCCTCTTCCCCTTTCCCCATCCAGCTCAGGACTGCACAGTCTTTTAATCTGGGCTCTCTCTGGGAAAGCTCTGTGTTGCCAAAAACTCTTATCCACTGATTCTCCAGGTGCGCATCCCATCACAGCAATCCCTTTATGCAACTGAGTATGTTGGCTGTATCTCATGATGATATCTGCTGTGTAACTACTGATTGAATGAGGTCATCCAATTGTATTTAATCATGATATTTTGCAGGAATGGAAAAAAACATACGAAGGGGAAGCAGAAACATACCCTGAACAAGATCAAATTACTATTTCTATCAAAAATCGCTAACATTTTGCACTTCTCTGTTAGATCTCCATTAAATGTAAACTGAACATTCAGTTTACAAAAGGATGGATTTCCCAGATGGTTTATAAAGCTTTTGGAAACAAGCAAGCAAGCAAGCAAAGATACAAAATGGAGTAGCAGTGAAAGCGACCTAGTCAACTGCATGGGGCACTAATAGTCTTCCATTATGTAGCAGATTTGGCAGAGATCTTTGTATTTACATCATCTACCTTTTCCAATAAGTGTTCACAGACAAGAAAGTCTAATCTAATCTGAATAGTTAAGATAAAATGTTTGACTGAGTAAGGGAACCAAGGAATCTGGATGGGTTCACTAGGTACTAGCTTAGCTACTGGAGTTATTGATATTAAAAATAAAAGAGAAAATACACTCAATATAAATTACACTCATGTCAGTACACTCTTGATATTTTAATGTAATGTGCTCATAATAAGGACAGAAAAAAAAACTATGTAGCAAAATCGTATTTTTTGTGTGCAAAACTAAAATAATTTTTTGATGATCTACAAAATTCCTCATTTGCTCAAACCAAATTATTTGCCTCTGTTTTTAATATATAGGAAATAGTTACAAAATGAATCTTTGGAATATAAGCAGAGCTCAAAGATTTCATTTTGAAAAAAATTGAAAAATGTATGAGGCAGCAGGTGACAAAGATACTCAGCCAAGCCTCCTAGATGTTCAAATAGAGTAAAAAAACCCCAAACAATCTGTTTTATCCCTCCCTCTGCAGATTGTTTCACTGTCTGGTATTCTCTGAACCGGGGGATGGGCTTCTTCTCACTATGCAGAACTATCACTTTTCATTTTCTTTCTACATGATGGATCATTTCTATATCTTGGAGACAGATGAGAGAAACAGTTTGAGCAAAAGTCTGGAAAGATCTCACATATCTTGAAAAGCCATTAAATTTCTGGTTGTTTTCTCTTTAATGCATGGACCCCATGAAGAAAATCAAAGGCCGGAATTGGCTGTGATACCAGACTGATGACTCTTGGTCCCAGTGTTTGATGGGACAGAGTTTCTAGACAAACTATATTGTGCTAATCCAGCCAATCAAATCTGGATCCAGTTACTAACCAGTTCAGTGATGTGAGAATCAAGTAAACTCAATATCTGACAGGCACCTACTTAACTTGTTTCAGTATCAAAATGGAAGTATTATCGAAATAGTTTTCCAATTACCAATCTGACTATCTAGAATTTGAAGTTGTAGTCTGAAGGAGCTACTTAATCCATCAAATCCAATTTATTACAGGAGCTTAAAATATTCCAGATAGATGATCTGTGCTGCTAATTTATGTGACATAGGCCAACCTTCTTTGTATCATTATCTTTTCCAAACCGTGTGTCTGTGCATGGGGAGCTGGCTCTCACCTCCAGAAAGACATTAAATGGACCCTCTTACCAACAAAACAAAACTTACCCTTTTCTTATTGTGCCAAGATCTCAGCTAAGTAAAACTGAAAGTGTGTAAAGCTGCCTACAAAATAAGATGAGCAACAATCAACCCCTGAGGGTATCTAGAGCACCCAAGATAGGATCTGCAAAATTCCCAAATTAAAGAAAAAACAATTAACAAAAAATAAATGGCCAAGGCATTATAAGATCAAATGTTGATGCTGTTGCATGAAATCTTACAAGATTTGCACCTCAAAATGCTGAAATCAAGTGATATTTGGATGTTCTCACTCAATATTGCACCACACAATTCTCTGCAGTTCTTACAGGTTGATTCTATTTAGTCTTTTCTTTCTTTCCTCACATTTCATAATCTGACATTTTGTCTGAAATAGCTAACTCTAGGTTCTTTCTATTGCTTTTTGAAACATTCTCTAGAAACATAGGAAGTGGAATGACACGTAATAAATGGAGAGAATACAACATGGTCAAGATTAAAGAACTTCACAGTGCAAGAAGAAAGAAGACAGTGGTGAAGGCTGTAACAAAGAATGGCTCATTGCATGCCCAATTGTTTTAAAAAGAAAAGGCTAGAAACTAGATGGTTTTTTGGTGGTCAGAATTCTTATTTTAACTTATTGTTGCTTATGTGTTTCCCTTACTGCCTGCCTTAAACTTGTTTCTTATTTTCTTTGTTTTTCCAATTCTGCCTCCCATTTATCAATTTCTCTACTTTCCAATTATTAAACAGGAGCTCTCGTGTATGAGATAATATTACAGATTCTTCACAAAGCTGAAGTTATGTAAACATCGCTGGTATTGAGCGATGAGTAATATTTCAGTTATCTCAGTAACATCCAGGCCATTTTTCAGAACCATGGGATTTCACATAGTTACAGTCATCACACCTTCCAGCCACTTTAAGAAAATTTTCCTCCAGTGACCTTGACTAAAGCAGTTTTATCTATGAAAGGCTAAATCTACCATACGGCAGCTGGTTAAAATAGGCCTTCCCATTATGGCTATGAGAGATTTGTGTTCAAAGAACAAGTTATGATTCTAAGTGCATCTAGGCACACATGGTGCATCTGTTGGGAACATCTGGGCTTGTATCATTGCCCTCTGCAGCTGACACATGGATATTGGGAAAAGAAGTGATTGCTTAAGGGTTCCCAACAGATGCTATATGCTTGCCATGCAAATCCAGGTCTCCACACACCCCTAGATGCCTTCCATTTGGAGTCAGTGGGCATATTTTAAACACATATTCAATAGGCATTCTCATGAAATGGCTTCCATAGTGGGTATAGCCGTGCATGTCTGCAAAAATGTGCTGCTTTTATCAAAATAATCAAAGCAGCGTTGCATTACTATGCTGCAACCTCCACCACTCTAGGAATGTGGGCAGGGTTTGAATCACAGTGGTGTAGTCCTAGCTTAAGGACAGTCATTAGGACTGGAATTTCCATCACTAAGCAATGCATTTGTAAAGTATGATGTCATGTTATCACAGTGCTTAGCACTGACAGTTCTAACAGTCCCCATTAACTNNNTCTAACAGTCCCCATTAACTGTTATTAAGTGAGGACCACACAAGTTGTTAAGAGAGGACCTCATGTGGTGGCAATTTCCAACTTCCCCATCAACTTTGCTTGTGAGAAGCTGACAGGGAAGGTCACAAAAAGTGATCACATGACTGCAGGGCGCTGTAACGGTCGGAAATCCAGGGCAGTTGCTGAGCAGCTAGATAGTGGTCATGTGACTGCAGGAGCACTGCAACAGCTGGAACTCTGAGGACCAGTCATGAGTACCATTCATTCAGCGCTGTCTCAAGTTTGACAGTTGCTGAATGAGTGGTCATTAAACAAGTACCACTGTACTGCTTTTGTCCTTCTGCTCCCTCTTGCCATTCTCCTTTTTTGAATAATTCTTGTTGTAAACAACCATGAAGATTATAAAATATTGAGTGTCTTCCCTATTACCTCCTCTAGTTTTTGCAGATGTTCTCTACCAATTTAGCATACTTTTTCATTCTGGGTAGAGGTTACAATTCAAAACAAAACTCTTTTATTTTCCATAATTTCCCCCTTAAAAAATCTCTGTAGTATACGCAGAACCCAGAAGCGTTGCTGGAAATACAAGTAATACTTGAAGTGGTACTTTACATAGTGGTATGATATCTTTCTTTCTTTTAACAAGATGCTTTCAAAAACAAAATCAGGAGATGTAAAGAGCCTGGTGAGTGTCATGGGTGTTATGCATGTGGTTCCCTCGGCTGTCATGTTAACAAAAAGTCTACCAAATGCTTCTATGTGGCCTGCATTTTTGTATATCAGATAGCCAATATTTGCCAGTACTGGGCATCTATGCATCATGAATGGTGCTTGTTGGATTTCTGAAATAAATTGACCACAACTTAGCTGAGTACGGTACAAAATTACAAATGTATAATGCAGTGTGTTTCTCATACTGTGCTTTACTTCATTGTCAATGAAGTGGCTGATGAAGTCACTTTTCCTTTAAAGCAGAATGGAATAGAAATCTTGTGACTCGCTAACTTATTTGCCTGCCATAGAGAAACTGTAAGATAGCATCCCTTAGGGCAATCCATCTTTCTGAAACCCTTCCTTCTTTAACAAATAGAAAGTAGTGGTAAATTTAATGACACGGAAAAGAAATTTATAAGTTCATTTCAAAAATGTCCTCAGCTAAAGTGTCAGTTGCTTGAAATCAGGAGTGGTCAGTCTGAACTGCAAGGATGTTTGCAGCTTGTTTGGTGAAGGAAAAAGAAGGAAGGTAAAGGAAATGGCATAAAAAGTAAGACAGAAAGTACACACACAACACACATACACAGAAGCAAACAGGGAGAAAGGTAGCCGTGCACAGTTTTAACTCTGTTACCATCCAAAACTCTTCAGCCTTTTAATGCAGTTTCCTTCAAATAATTCCTGCAGAAATATTATCTAATCAAGACTACCATACAACCATGAAACGGCAGTAAAAAGATGCAGAAAAGTCTAGCCATATGTCTCTATAAAACTGTAATCTGGAGTTTTTTAGTCTAGATCTAATGGCCTTAATCTAGCATAGCAATCCGTCCCTTCTTAAAACAAACAGATATTCAGATGGGAAGCCCATAAACCCATTATGAGCCATAAGTCTCCCATTCTTGTTTGGTATTTAGAACTGTAATATTAGATGCAACTTATTTCCATTATGACTTCCCAGTCATAGCTTACGGAGCACAATGGTGTTTCTAATTAAGGATTTAGATTCAGAAAACAAAATTTAATCCATACTTTTTTGGGAAATAATTGTGTTTTACCATATACAATCCCTTGGTTTATTTTGCACAATTGGCTTTTCATTATCATAATCTTACACAGCAATATATTTGAAAAAAAAAGAATTATCTGCAAAACTATTTTTTTCAAAAAAATCATACTAACTACCA